>JABUIW010000200.1:1980899-2005128 GCA_013363375.1 Menidia beryllina | reverse complement strand
AATAAATAAATAAATAAATAAATAAATAAATAAATAAATAAATAAATGGACATTAAACCTTTGCGTTGTTGCTTTCGTCAAGTCTAAGCAAATCGACGGGATTTACGATGTTTTTCTTAAATTTGAGTAATTTCAATAACTATAGGATACCCCAGTCAAAATCTGGGATATTTTTCCTCTTTGGGGTTGTCTTTCAGAAACAGTTTGACGGACGATCCGATGATTATATTAAATAGGCCGACTTGTAGAAATGAGTTTCCTCCAGTTATGTTTAATTCTCGATTCCAATTTACCAGAAGCACCCCACTGATTTTTTTCACAACTTCACTTTTTTTTTCCTGCCAACGAAGGTGGATGTGACGACATCTAACATTTATTTTCGAAGATAGCTGACTTTTTCTTTTCACATTTCTTTTTTACATATATCCTTATTTAAAGGTCAACCGTTGAAGCTCACCTGCTTTAGCTCACTGTGAAGCTGCATCAAGGATGTAACACATTTTTTTCTCCATTTCCACACACTCATTGAGGCTTAAATCATAATAATTATAAATATCACCATTATAATAATGAAGATAGTGTTTTCCATTTGCTATAATGAGCAATATGATGGCACAGGTCTGAACTGGTATTAGATCATTTAGTCAAATAGAATTTTCCCCTGGAGTAAGTCGGGGCAAATAAGGTTCTCTATGGAGGGATGTTTGTAGTTGAGCTTGGCAGAGAGAGCTGGCGAACTCCAACCATTTGTAAATAGAGTTTTCTCAGATACTGAGGTACACTTTTCTCTATAAAAAAGTTCACATTCACACCAGTGACTGTCTAGTTTGGAACAAACAAATAAAAAGCATTACTTCTACGTTAACTACTTAAAAAAAAATACAGTGGATTTCTGAGAATGGATGAGAGCTACAAGGAAAGTGTCAGGCAATATGATTTAGAAAAGTTTTTTTAAAAATGAAACAGTCGTAGTAACCGCGTTCTTATTTGGAGAGAACTAAGGGCTACAATTAAATCCATCTCCCTCCAGGCAAATGTGCAAGCTGAATGACCTAAGCCACATGAATTTTGTCTGAATACATTTCGCCACACACCGCCCCACACACATGCCCTTAGTTAGTTCTTGCGAGACTTCCCACACAATCTTAGGTAACTCAATCTGTTGACAATCAATACGATGCCCAGAGCCTTTGGAATATATGCATTAGCTTTAGTTTGGAAAACTCAGACCCTCATCAGTGGAACGTGGAGACGGGGTCACATTTGGCATTTTCTCTGTGGTTCCTAAAGAATACATATAAAAAACCGTTTAGGTGTCTGGCTGTAACTCCACTAAATCAGATCCAGTGTGGTAGCAGAGAAGCAGGTGTTTTTTCTTTTTTTCGTTGTAGGGTCTCATCGTGGGTTTAAGGACACAGTCCTCCCGGGTTTCCCTCTTTGCAGCCATTGCTTCACCTCCTGTCTCTCCTGGAAGGCCTGCTGGCCTCCACACCCCCCCCCCTCTCCTCTTGGGCCTTTGATCAAAGCTAGCCTCTCCGCCGCAGCTGCCCATCAGGGGGCTCCTCACCCTCACCTACAACAACACGGCCTGCTGGGAGTCCTCCTCAGCTGCACACACAGCCGCAAACATACAGGGGCAAATCCTGGAAACCGCAGATTCTCACACAGATCCGGCCTCCCATCTTCCTCCCCAAACAAATAACCTTGATCTTGACAAACAGCCTTCAATCCAAGGCATATTTGGTTGGAGATGTTGGAGATATCGCATCCTTGAAGTTTAGGTAAGAGACGGCCACGAGATGTAAGAAGGGAGAGGATACTTCAGTCCTTTGTGTGAGGTTTTTCCAAAGGGATTCCCAAATTCACACCGGCTCGGATGTGCTTTCACAGACTGGAGGAGATGAGGAACGCTTTTTCAGAGTGCAGCGGTACTCTGAATGAGCAAACACATGATGCAGCGGGAGGTGTATTTTCAGCATACAAGCGGACACCAGAACAAACAAGCGCCACAGCTTGCTTACAGGTGTAGCGCTGCACTCAGTTACACCTGCGAGCTTTTATCTCAAAGTCGGATGCTACTTCCTCTTTGGTACTTGACCTGAAAGCTCCTCTCATTTGACATGTGTACTCCCAATTATTCACACAAGAAACACTTTGGTCTGCTTTCCCGAGGCACTGAGAGCATTCCAGGGCTGAACCCGCCTAAACTCTGGTGCTTTTCGCATCGCAGCAGAAAATGTTTGTTGTTCTCTTTTGCCTTTTCTGTGAGCAGAGTTGTTGATTTCCCCTTTGAAAAGCCACCACTCTTCCCCAGAACTGGAAGCAATCCTGTTAAAACATCTGGTGATGACTCAGGTTGCGTATCAGATGCACATCACATGCGATTCATTATCCCGGAGGTTGGCCTTTCCCGGGCAAATTGGACTTTGTATATTTTCAGACGGTCCCATACATATACATGGGACCTGGCCGAGATGACACATCGGCCCAATGAAAGTGTTTCCTGTGTTTGTGTCCAAGTTCAAAGCAGGATGGGAACCTCCACTGGTGATGTGACACAGGAAGCACCTTGGGCCAGTCCCCTCCACATTCCCGTGCACCCCTGCTACCTCAGTTATTCATGCTGCTGGAGTCAATTTACTAATTAAGTGCCCATTAAAGCATTATCCGCTTCCCAGAGGTTGTGAGGTAGCACCGAAGGGGAACATGGAGCAGGTGGCAGCGAGGCTGATCACATACAAAATGGGTTTAACCCCGAAATGCAATAAAGATTCAAAGGGATGGGCCACTGGAGACAAGATATGTTCACTGTATTTCATGGGCCATCACTGCAGAGTTAAAGATGGCAGATTATTCTAATCCCTCACCAGTGATTATTTGTTTTGGCAAAAACATATAATGCCAAAGATGATATAAGATTCATATACGTTCTCTTTTTAGAAGTTTTTATTTAGTTTTTAGAGGGCAATCAAAAAGTTTAATGACAACATGCAATTCTTTAACTTCAGATAAAAGATAAAGTAACTGCACGGTAAATGTAAAAATGCTAAATTAATTTTTTAACCCAAAGAAACAATATTAAGAAAATAAAAGAGGAACCTTTTAAGAACCTTTGTGGTCACGTTTCAACACACCTAATTACAGTTAAAACAGCTTGTAAAAACTTTAAGAGACAATTACGTCTTCAACTATTTTATTCTACAGATTGTTTTTCCTCTGTATCAGGTATAAAATTGCAATTACGAGGTCCATTTTGGATTTTGAGGTCATTTCAGCATATTTAAATGTTTTTTTTAAATATTATTATTAACTAAAGGTATGAATCAGTTCTTTAGGAGTTACAGTTGTTACTTACTTCTGCCAAGGACTTCCCAACGAACAGTAATGTGGTTACAGTTCATATAAATTCAGTCTCATCACATGACTTGTCTCCAAAATGTTCTAGTCTTATTTAGATTGTCAGTCACAGTTCAATCTTTCTGACTTGACTTTCATCATTTCTGCTTGGAAAAATGTGATACCTTAACTTAATTTTCCACAGTTAGGTAGTTCAGAAGTTCCTGAAAATTTTGTTATGGTATAAGACCATGAAAAAAGTGATCAAAAAGCTATAACAGTTTGGATTCTTTTATTTTGTTCTCAGTATTAAATAACCAAAAATCCAGTCATTGTATCAGTAATGAAATTTCACGATAACAAAAACTTTCCTTTAGAGATTTGATTATTTATCGAAAAATTACATTCATGATAATTATTTTTAGATAATCTATTTTAACACAACTAATCACATGTTTGTTTGTTTTTCAAATCTTGACTTATTTTGCCCAAATTTGCCAAATGCAAACCAGTTTCATTGGTTTTATGTGAGTTTTTAAAAGTGGATTATCTCCATCCACTTTGCTTTTCCTGCAGTGAACTATGCATATTTTCCTTTTTTTCACTTTTTCAGAATCTGTTAACCTTGCAAACAGCTAATGTTACATATCTGTCTCTATGCCTAGTTCTCTCTGTATGTGTTTTCCTTCCCACTGACCTCTGCAGCTGATTTGCTCTTAAACCCTAGATGGTTAAAGTTTAGGGAGGAACGTGAAATCAATAAAGAGGAAAACGACAAAAAAAGTAGATCCATACGTACTATTGATTCAATGCTAATGGACACTTAGATTCCCTTCACATCTGTAAGGTCAGAATAGTAATTTTGCTGCAGCTTTTTTTTTCTTTTAACTTTTCAAAGAATCTAAAAAACACATTAAGGGTTTCTAATCTTTGCTGTTGTACACTGCTTGCAAGAAAAGGATTCCCTGTTTACAGGACCCAGACAGAATCCGTACTGTCTGGCTAAATGTCTCTAAGAATAGCTGTATCTAACCCTTACATGCTCCCAATGACCATCTTTAAGAGGTTAATGCCTCTACCCTGCCTGCTCACCACTGTTGTTGAACATTTTTCCTCCATATTTGGGACCAACATGCTGTGTCCCTGGCTCTCCCTAATTATGTGTTGATTCAGGGCTAGACACATAACGTTTGGGGCCTCCAACTGACCAAGTGATGCCCACATCCAAAAAAAAACAAAAAAAAACTAATTTCATCATTGTGACGCGGCAGAGAGAGTTGTGAGAATCATCGCTGTCATACATAAATGCTGACCACACTTAACTTTCCATTTGGTGAGCAAACAGACAGTTTGGGCGGGAAAGGGTGCGAGGAATGAAGGGAAAGTGCCATGCGGGCAGAAAGGGACAAATGAAACAGATTCTGTGTGAAAATATTCTAAAAAAGAAATGTGGAAACTAAATATTGCACTTCATGCTGAGTGAGCAGGTTAAGCTTTAAGATGTAATGCATCTCTCTTTTTAGGCACTTTAGTAAGACTGAGGATAATTGATGTGAGGCAGAAGTTTTCATAAGCTCTGTGGCTTTCAAGGCATCTGTACAAGTGTTATGTGAGACAGGAGAAGGGGGAAAGAGAAACCATGGGAGTGAACTCTGCGAGGAGGAGTGGTGCAAAAAAAGGAAGACAAAGAATTATGTGAAATGTCCAAGAGATCACGACACAACAGCCCAAAAAGTCAACGGAACTGTTGTACATGATCATCCTTTTGCAGGAGATGATATTCATAACGATGTTTGCACGTATGAAAAGAAAAGTACATGAACTCTCCCTGGATTGTTGACAGCAACTGCTGGCTATGTGTCTTCGGAGTTAAGAGGGAATCTAAAGAATGGTCCCACAAGGAATTTCAAATATCTACGGCAATCTTTCACTTTCCTCCTATTGAGGCGAGTTTAAACTCTTTTTGTTTAGTGAGGGCACTTAACATCTGAGAGTCATTCATCAGAAAACACTGCTCATCTGCTACTTTGAATCAATACTCCAGTTATACTAAAACAACGGCAAACACTTCTGTATTACACGCACAAATACACAGGCCACCACTTAAACCGGCAGCCTTTTTCTGAAATATCGCTGCAGCTCTTTCTCCCTCTGCCCTTCCCTCTCCATTTCTAAATATCTACTCTTCGCTTAATGTTTCTTCTGGCGCTGGGCTCCCCTGTCTGTGTGTGTCAACAAACACAATAGGAGAAATCGGCAACTGTATTAACAGATGGCCAGAGTCAATAAAACACACACAAATCAAGCGCTGGACACATCTGTTGTACGGGGGGGAATGACTAATCTTTCTGTGTGGCTCAATGGGAGTGATGGAATCACAGCAGCTCGGCCAGATTAGAGGGAACGGGGCAGATCACCCGGGGGATAGCAGGCAGATTTGTAAAGGATCGGAGTCTGGAGATAAAGCAGTAAAGAGGCTCAGGGGATGGCATGTCTTAGTCAGCTAAAGAAAGTAACATTGATAGGAGGTAGAAAGGGACGCTTTAACAATTGTATACGAGCTTATTCATAAGGATTTCCACAGTAACTTGATCATTTTGGTGTTACTTAAATTAGCTGTTTGACATGCACTGTGTGGTTCGTGTTCAGATATTGATCCCAGAAGCCTTTAAACTTTGATCTTTAAATGTATCATCAGCTAAATTTATACTCTGAGACATAGAGATCTGAAAATACATTGAAAGTAGAGTCACAATTCTTTAAAATATCATTTTAATGCGCAGAGCTGATATATTCTTGTCTTAATAAGGGATAATATTAGTAAAAATAAAAAAATGTTTATTAACTCAGTGGTTAAATCTGTCTCCTTAAGTGTGTCAGAGTAGGATTCGCAACAAATAAAATTAAAAGGACAGACAGCAATGAAGAGAATAGGGAAAAAGAAGTGAAGTGGGAATGATGAGAAGGCAACACAGGAATTTTAATTTGTTATAAGAATGGACACAATCATAACTGGCAATATTTACAGTTTGTTAAAAGACAGAAGTTCTTATTGAATTAAATGCTTATAAAATGTTCATATAATATTAAGCGTCTCTGTATGAATTTGTTTCTATTTATCTAATACTTTGTAATTTTTTTTTACTCTGTTTTTAATTCGCCTTTGACTTTCTTTTTCAAATTTTGATGCTATCTTACCTTGGATAAAGTCAACATTTGCCCAGACTTTTTCAAGCTTCTGTGAGTCACTTTATATACCTTTAATTTATGTAATCAAGTTCCACATCACTTTGTGAGGAGGGTTAAGGAACCAATCAATTAACATATTCTGTTCATACAGACAGACCTCCAACCATGGCAGCAGTTAATGCTGATACATACACTCCACCAACCTCTGACATCACTTAAAAGTCAGACATTACTATAAAAAAGACCAGCAGTTATGCATGAGAGAGATATCTGGTCATACTTAAGGATCTGCTGCTGGTGATTATAGAGTAAATGTGCACTTAAGAAACATTTATCTGAGGGAATATGTAATGTACAGAAACAATCGAATGTCGATGAGCCAGAAACAAATAATGAATACCTTTAAAGAAAAGTACAAAACAGAATACACATGTAATCAGATGGGGATGATAAGCAATCAAGCTCAGTTAATTCTCAATAAATTATCTAATCCAGATGTTGCACACTCAGTGTACACACTGTGCCCTGCTGAATCATAAAACAAATAAGCATGAAAAAGGTTTAAAGTTTCAAACAGAGCTTAACCCCAGACTGAGACCTTTCCATTAAGAAAAAACAGGAAAATCCACACCACACACTTCTCCTTTACTGCCTTCTTGAAACGGGAAAATGTAAATACGGTAATATTTAGCACGTGTTTTAAAACAGATCAGTTTTCTCAAGCAAGGACAAGCTGGGAGAGAAGTGAGAGAGCGACAGACTGGGAGGAAAAGACATAAAAAAAGAGGCCCACACACGATAGAAGGAAAGCCTCCCCACATTTGTGTGTGTGTTCCAGTCTGTACAATGTGGACAGGCTGTGGCTTCCTATGTTTCCACCTCATGCCATAAAGCCGTGGCCCAACGCTGATGGCCTCAACGCGACCTAAAACACCAAACTGGATCTGTCACACTGTGAGTACAGAGCATCAACAGCAACTTAACAATAGGAAAACATCACTGCAACGGGTCATATCACCACACACCGCAGCCATTCGTCATAGGGGGAAAATAAGAGGAGGAAGATAAAGAGAGGGGAGAGAAAGAGAAAGGCAGACGGAGCAGAGGGAGGAGCAGAAATGGAAACATGCTGGACATATGGATATGTTTAAGGACCACCAGGGAAGGGAAACTTGTGCATTTTCGCATAAACCCTGATAAACTCCAAATATGTAATTACACGGGGTTTAGGGCTTGTCTGTTGTCGATTCATTCAGGAATTTTTGGTCACGTCTCTCGGAGAGCTCGGCAGCAGCGAGGCTCTTTATCGTTCTCAAGTGGCAGATCTGCTCGACTTTAGTGTAGCTAACCCTTCTACTTACCCTCAGCCCTGGACACACTGAGTGTGAGAGTGCCATTGTCCCCCCCCACCCTACCCACCTATTTAACAAGGCGGTGTGTGAAAGAAGAAAAGCCGTCAAAAGAAATACCTCCCACTTTATAAAAAAAAAGAAAATAGCGAGATCCTTGTGAAATACCTGCAAGCACGTTTAAAGGTTCCGCCCCAAAGCAATATTTATAGTCCTTCAATTCCTTGTCAACGTTTGTAGCCAATTTGTTGTGCTCCAATAAATAGACTGGCCTATTTATCAGAGGAGCACATTGCGGGCCTTTATGGAGCCTAACAAGAGGCAGATGTGCTTTGTATATGTTTTCACGTGCAGGTTTGACGCGTTGACAGCCTGAGACAGATAACTGAGACGAACAGCCTCTGTCCTGACGGCGGGACTGGCCGTAAACATCAGCTCTGATTAGCCCATGTGCTGGTGTTTACGGCACACAAACATGCCTCTCGGATCCTTTTCGGGCCTTATTTGTCTTCCCATGACAAAGGTCTTTGTTTCATAAACAGGGCGAGGGACCGTGCACGGGTCTGATCTCCACGCCCGTGCGTAAACAGTGTGCGCCCAAACTAACTGTGTACATTTAAAAAAAAAAAGAAAAAAAATAGTTTCTTTCTTTGTACTTCCTCGAGTTGTGTGTGTGCGCGTTATGCGTGTGCATGTCTGAATGTTGCCAATTACTCCAGCTATAAATACAAAGATCCCCATCCGTCACTGAGTTTCTGGGTGGCTGCAGAGCTGCCATAATTGGTTTCAGATGGTCAACCAGATCTTTTTTCCCTGGGCTGCAGTGGCATCACTGCAGCTGTGTGTGAGAGAAAGCCGCAGGGGAGAAGGAGGTGGAGACAGGGGAAAAAAAGATGAGTGACAGAAGTGAATAAACACAGAGTGAGCACAGGAACAAATAAGGAGACACTAAAAGTTACTTTTGTTCCGAAATCTTTCTCTAATCTGAGCAGGTTGAGAAAGTAAAAATGAACTTGCAGGCTCATTAACTGCTAATGATTTTTGGAAGATGTATTGAAAGGCAGGATATTGGAATTAGATTTACAATAATGTAGACTTTTCTTCACTCATGATGGATACATGTGAAAATAGAAAATCTAATCATTTCTATTCATTATATCTTGACATTAAAAAGAAACATAGTTGAACACTTATTGTACTATACTGTAAAATACATCACATTATTTTATTTGCAACAAAAACTTAGTTTGTAAGACCACAATAATTTGTTTCAAATTGAGATACATGACATTCAGGACTTTAACAGGCCTAAGCGCTGTCCTCTCCCAAGAGAGGAGCCCTTGATCAATGGACATATTAACAATAATTTAACAGCTTATTGGCCTATTGATTACCAATTCAGACAATGTTGTAACTCAGTGACAGCTGGTTAAAGGCTCAATGTGAAAACGTGTGTGCATATATGTATGTATGTATATATATATATATATATATATATATATATATGATTACCTCATTACCTCCCGGAACATTACATCAGCACACAAAGCGTTAAATTCAACCAGAAATAGATGTCATATTATGGAAAACTGGAAGTGTTGAAATTAAACTAAGTATAAGTAGGAATATCTTGCACTAACATTATTTGAATTTAAGACGGCTCTAGACATTATCAGATATCAACCATTACTTATATATGATGTTGACAGCCTGAAACTATAATTGAAATACAGATTATGTGCATGCACCTATCAAAGCAAAGACAGTTTTTCTTTTCTTGTAGGTATGTACTATATAGCGTAGTTCTACAGTCTCTAGTTTTGCTATTATTGATATTTTTATCAGCTCATCATTAGCTTAAATTGCATACTAAATTACATACTAAATTTAGTAGAGCCAGAGTTGACAAAATAATGTCAGAAATAATATATTATAAAGAGCAACATTTTAAACATACTCCTTTAAATTAGCAGAAGGATCATGGCATGGAACCAAACAAAAACCTTTTTTAATGTGCACGCTAACAACCAAAGTACTAATATTTAACAATTAGTCACAGTTTCACCTGTATCCCTGTCAAATTAATATTATACACTAATAAATCCAAATCCAAATCTTTCTATACTTTTGAAAGTTCCAGAAACATCCTGGTTATAGTGCCAATATCCATTGGTATAAACAGAAATTAGTTTTTCTGATGTCAGAAACACATCATTGTTCATTCAATGAACATTGTACAAATCTAGCAGTGGGCTACAAAATCTCATTTCTGAGACCCATAACTGAAAGTATTCCACTGCAAGAGGCAAAAGCAAAACTGGGTCCAATACAGTGGAAAACTGTTTTATAATATTATTTTAATTCTTTCTTTTTAATAGTATAACACATTCTTATCTTTCATTGTTCAGCTGTGAGCCAGTGAAACACGATTGCTAAAATAACAGACCCCGTTTTTTTCCAGTTAGGCAGTGATTAGACAAAGGACGAGGAGATTTCAAATGGATGTGAGCAAAAATCGAGAAATTAGCAAGACAGATATTGGTAGAAGATGGTGAGTAAAGTTAAAGTAGGCGGAGGTGAAGGAAAGGGCAGTAGGCACTCATCAGGATGAGAGCTTGGAGAGGGAGAGGAGGCCACAGCTTGGAGAGCGGGCCCTTGTGTAAATGGAGATGTACTAAACCTTTGCCAACCTGGATTGCCCAAGATAAAATATTTATATATGCCATTGTGTGACGAAGCGCTGGACTGAGTAGAGTCTTAATTTGTTTTTCTCCAGGGTAAATTAATTCCCTCCCATTATCAGCGAAGTGAACCCGCAGTGATTACTGCACAGCCTTGTCTGTGGCTCCTTCTGGAGCAAGCACTTGAAAGATTTTAGTGGTCAGAGTCCACCTTACAATTATACTTCATGCGCTTTCCATAGATTAAAGGTGAGGCAGAGGCACTTGAGGTAGATGAGTATCGATTCTCTTCTTGCCTTGAATCCTGTTTTTTTCTCTCATTTCTATAGTCTCTTTCCACGTGAGTTCTTTTTTCTTAACCTCATCCCATTATTTTCTTTGGTGTTGATCATAAAAAACAATTCAAAGCCGCAATCTCACCAAGTGCAGACAATCAATCTTGTATCCTTTGGATGTAAACTACAATATTGTTTCAAGTGGGCATTTACACAAATGAATCCACATCATTATTAGTAGTGTTTACGTACACATGCGGCAGATCTTCCAAACACCGAATAGACGTGAAGGATGAGCAGATTGCAAACCTCGGCCAAAGCCGTGTGTGCTAACCATATGTAAAACACAGTCAAAGGACAGAGAGTGTCAGTAACATTTGAGTCCAGCACAGATTGACACTGATTGTGGTGCTATTACAGGGAAATAGCAACACTTGGTTGGCTGTTGACAGGGCATTAAAATGTGTGACTAACAGCAATGGAGAGAGCGGTACAAAGGGAAGGCGAGATGGTGGAGGTGCAGGCTCTTTGTCTCCCTTGCCATCTTCCTCGTCTCTGAGTAGACTGGAGGAGCGAACAGGACAGGAGATGATAAAAAGATGGAAGCCACTCAATGTTCAAGGCCGACATGTCCTTTCATCTATTTCAAGACAATCATGTTGGGTTCTACATGTACATTACGGGAAACTATCAATTTCAGCTTTTTTTCCCCTGAAGGAGCAAAAGGCAAGGAGAAGTGAAGAGGTGAAGGCACAACTAAATTCTGCATAATACTTTTTTTTGCTCCTAAGGCCTAGAGTTACAAATTTACATGGGATTTTCAGTGGGAAATTTGCAGGTAGAGTGAGGTCAAGGCCAGATGAATGGACCTTTAAACACTTTTTTAACAATATGACCCATTAAATGTGGTCTTGAGAAAAAAAAACATTTTCAGTCTTTTTCCTTTTTTGTTTTTAGAATTGTAATCTAAATTTGCAATGTAGTGGTTATGGAGAAAGAAAGACCAAAATAAAATTAGGTAATTCTCAGTTAAACATTTGTTTTTGTTCCCTTTTCTACACCATTACTATGAACAGATTTGCTTTTTTTCATTTTAACCAGGAACTTCGATGGGCCTTAGATGATAAAAATTATAGAAATATTTGATTCATTGGAACAAGAGGATCTTGTTTTCTTTTGTGTTTTCGTGCCACATACCTGATGAGACTGGGCATATTTACTTTATTTTAGTTTTTTTTTCATTCAGAATGTTAACCTTATCTCAAACAAATTGTTGGAGATTGTGGAGGCAAGACTTCATTCCTTACTGAAAATAAAAGGTTGGGGGGATCAATTCAAGGTAAACCATACAAATTAAACACAGTGTTTTGTTGGGAATAGCAGATATATTTTGAAGAGCGGCCTGGTGTTCCTTCTAGATGAGATTGTGCAACATTTAAAATACTCCACTGCTATCTAATATGCTTTGTTTCCCCGTTAGCTCATTTTTGTACCAACTGTGCTCTTCATGGCCACATTATTTTGTATGAACATAATCACAGCCAGCATTTGGTTGTTGGTGTTGTTGATACCGTGTCCTGTGTCCTTTTATATATTTCTATAGTAAAGCATCATAATGATTCTGGTGAGAGGGTGGGAAGTTAGGATTGATGTAGAAGATTTGTTGGAAGGCTTTTGTCTTGTTCTTGAAGGAGCTAGGTGCAGCTGGAAATCGTGTGAGGAAGATAGTGAAGGAAACCTCAAATGAGAGGTAAGGTCAGTGGATTCGGATTATGAGAAGCAGTATTAGCTGGGGGCCCAGAAGGGGGAGCACTTACAGTAGACAGACTTTTTGGAGAAACAAGGAAGAAATCCAGGAAGAAGAAGAGTTTTCAAGTGGTTGGTTTGGCCTGTGTGAGCCTCTTTGAGCCCATGCGGTATTCCAAGGATGTTGACCACTATGGACTTATATTTGCTGGTTCTCTTGATGACCCGAAGACTGCTTAGGTGAATTTATTAGCTAAATCTGCTAATGTGTCTTGTCCTGCTTCCACTCTATAATTTCCTTTTTCCCCACCTGAACTAGGGTCTGTATACCATTCCTACTTTTGTCTTTACTTCTTCTTTTTCAACCTCCTACCTAAACCCGAGTTTGAATCCCCAATCTGCTTTTGGGATATCTCATCATAGGGCTGTTTGTGGTAGAAGAGGTAGTCGTGGGGTGAGGAACGGCGTTGGATGGTATTGGTGGAGTGATCACGCCAGATCTAGCCTCTTGGAGGTATTGAGGGACTATCCATCCATCCATCCATCATCGTTACCGCTTATTCCCTAATGGGGTCCCGGGGAGAACTGGAGCCTATCCCGGTGGTCAATGGGCAATAGGCGGGGTACACCCTGGACAGTCCGCCAGTCCATTGCAGTATTGAGGGACTAACTAGGTGAAACACGGGTGTAAAGGATTTCCTCCTTGATGGCCCCAAAAATAAGTTGGTCATTACCGCTCACAGATCTATCAGTAGGTTCTCCATCAGGTACTGATCCAGTGTTAAAAATTATGAGTATTGTTGTTTAGTGAACTATTTACTGAGTCTGGTCCCCCTTTTTTGTAGCACACGTTTCCTTGGTTTACTTCGCATTTGAATCTAGCCTAGCTAGTGACTGCTGTAAATACGCCAGCTGACAGCAAGGGGAAGATCAAGTAAGAAATGTGAAAAGAAGATAAAAGGAGGCAATAGCCCCAAAGGCGATGCCATGTGCTGGCAATCCATGGTAGTAGTGACGAGGCCAAACAGCTTTGTTACAAGCAGCAAGAAGCTACAACTAAGTAGCCCAATGGTTAGTGACTACATGGTTGGACAATGACTCGCCGACAGATTATATGGAAACAGACACTGGAATGGACATGTCTATGAGTAGGACATGGACATGTGACTCAGTAAAGGTTAGGAGCACAGTCAATTCTCCAAGTCTATAGCTGGGAAGAATAGTTCTCAGTGTAAAGTGTAGCTGGAGAGAATAAAAAGGGTAGAGTAGATGGAAACAAGGTCCAGGTTTATCCTTATGACTTACAGCCCCTAGAACCCATCACGGAAGAAAGAGATGTGTTTTAAAGGAATGGCAGTGTGACCGCATTGCTCTTTTTAAGAAGTCAGTCAATGAAGTGCAGCTGAAGTTAAAAATCCAGAGTTCAAAGGATGTCAATAACACCGCGATGGAGGTGAAGGAGGAGGCTCAAAGAAGTGATACAGCTGATTCTGAGATGAACAGGCCAGTCAGAGAGAGAAATAGGGAGCAAAAAGCAGGAGTTAAATGGCCTAGCCTAGGGCAAATGGCAGTAAAGAAAGGAAGGCAGTGAACAAATCCTTGTCAATAATCTTAAGTAGGTTAGGAGGAGATGCAAGTGAGAGGCTAGAGAGATTGGAGATAAAATTTACCCCCATGAGGTAAAAAGATTTTGGGTGAAATATAGACATAGGGTTGAAGGTGTTAATTTAAATAAGTCTAGATCACAAAGGGAAATGGAGAAATTAATTAAGGAAAGAATATAATCAACAAAGCAGTGGAAAATATCTACAGGGCAAGATACGGAGGGAGTTATAATTAGTATTTTTGTTATTTTACCAGAAGAAAATCAGGCTAGCAGTAATCAGAAGGACCACATTTTACAGGGAATCATTCACATTTGTTAAAGGGTTAAAGATGGGAAGCTTAAAGCAAAAAAGTCAGAAGTGGAAAAGTATCTCAGAAATACATGTTCAGATCAAAATGGAGTATTAGGCCTTCCACCTGGCATGCCCTGATTGAGGGAGACGGCTCATAAGATGGATTTATTTTGGATTTATTTGGTATCATTTGGCTCAGTCCCATGATGATATGTTTTCTATGTTGAATAAGTTTGGTTATTTTAAACTGCCTATAGTAAGTACTTAGCTCCAAAGTGGGTTTCAGGTGGAGAGAGGATGGGATGCACTTTATACAAATAAGGGCCCACATGGATATTATGGCGCTGATGATTAGAATTGACCTGTATGTAGAAAATACCCGAAAGGCTTAATGAAAAAAATGATCAAGAATGAAAAGTATGATAATCAAGCCTAAGTCAGTATCTTAGATAGATACAGGGAAATTAAGTGATGCAAAATGTATAATAGATGCAAAGACGTTGCTGAGGGACTGGATAGGATAGATAAATTGGTGCTTCCAGGAAACTTTAAGTTATGGTGTCTGCAGTTTGGATTGTTGCCTTGGTTGATACAGCCACTGTCTGTATAAGGAACTTCCATTATCTGCTGCAGAATAAATGGAAAGATTGATTAGTTTTCATATTAAGAAGTCCCTAGGTGTATCTAGATGTAGAAATGCTATGGCACTGTATTGGGACGGCATATTTCACTTCACAGTACCTAGTCTAGTAGAGGATGTACTAATGTTAGGACAGATTTCCTGTTGTCTGGGAGTAAAGATGTGATAGTTTAGTTAGTAAGGTGGTTCCAAATCCAACTAAGGGGCGGTAATGATTCTAAAAATAGAAGCTTAAGAGGCAGAAGCAATTCTTTGGCATACAGAGATTGTGGGTGGTGTTAAAAATGGGGTGGGGAGGCTTTGGGTTTAGCACAGGCAAACCCGTTTGGATTGGAACAGTTCCCAAAGATGAGAGAAAACTAGTTGTCGAGAAGCTGCACAGACGGGATGAAATGTCAAGGTGTACAAGGGAAGTAACTCAGGCTAAACAGGGATAGTGGTTGAATTGGGAAAGTGTCGATTCTTCATTAGGTACTAACCCAGCATTTGAATTTGGGGATTTAACTGTTAAATTTAGGGAATTTTCCACTGAGTCTGGTCCATTTTTTTGTAAGATATGTCTACTGTGTTTATTTTGACAATAGACGTCCATCTCCACAATAAATATGGCTCGAGCAAAGGTTTTGGTCAGATAGCACAGATGTTTTGACAATGCACTCCCATGAATTATGAAATGTCCACAAAGGCTAAAAAAAACACTGTAGTTTTCTTTTCAATGTTGATAACAAAGAAGAGACACTTTCTTAAGAATTTGTTACTTAACCTATGAGGGCATTCTATAAAACTATATTATCAGGACAAATTAATCCTGAACCCTTTTAGCAATGCCTACAGAATATACTTAAAAAACATATTTGGCTTTAGATTACCAGGGCAGCAAAAGTATCGTGATGGTGTGAACATATCATGTCGCTTTAGTCCTGCACAAAGAGGTAATGCATACTTTTGACCCGACTTTTGACTTTATCGCACAGGATTAGAGTAAGACCACCACAACCAGTGGAGCCAGTGTCATGTCCCTCAGCATTTCCTATCCATGTCTTCAGAACGGGTGGCTGACCGCAGAAAGAAAACCACCACTAAGCCCAATTTCCTCTCATACGGCAAGGTAAGTGTAGCTCAAATGTTAAGAGCTGTTTTGATTATGCTATATTCACCAGAACCACAACTGGAACTGATGGACAACTGACTTCAGCTATGATTAGCCTCAGTCATAAAAATTGGTTATTTTCATTAGAGAAATTATCTTCAATTTTACTCATACTGTGCTGCTTGGTCGTTGGAAATATATATAGTTTTTGTCCAAAAAAAGGTTCATATCAGCTTTTTCTATCTCTCAGAAATCCACTAGGCCTTTCAGATCGTTCAGATGGGATGTAGGGAGTTATCCGGCATGCCGGGCCAGCAGTCAGAAGTACAGAAATGTCTTAGTCTGATAACAAATGCATTACACTTTTACAGTGAAGCAGAAGCCTATGGTTTAATGACTGTAACCTGAGCTCCTTGTTAAACAAACGGGCTGAACAACGTGTGAGTAAAGCCTCCACCTCATTCTTTTGTCATCTCTATTTAACATTTTTTGGATCTACAATCTCAGCCAGACTAAACGGCTGCCTCTCATTTCCTAAATCTTTCGATTATGGTTAATGTTACTGTTCTGTTTTTTTTGTTTTTTGTCGTCTTTTTTTCGGTGGGAAACATTAGGAATTGCAATTGATGGTTTTTACCTTTTAGCAGAATTTGGACAAATTATCTGATTGATTCAACTTGAGGAGAAGAAAGGCAGTATAAGGTAAATGTTACAAAGTTATTAGGCATGTTTCCCCTTAAATGTCTGTCTCTTTCATAATTCCCTCTTTTGGGGCCTTGTTTGTCACAACAACATTCATTGTATTTAGGTAATAAAGCCATATCTAACATGTGTAGAAAGAAAGCAAAAAAGAATAATGTGGAGGAAAATAATAAGATGCCTGCAAAAATATTAATGTAAAAAAAATGTAGGGGGCTGTGATTGGGGAAAAAACTAAACCCCTCCAGTCTTTTCACATTGTGTTTTGCTCCAGATGCCCATCAAAAAACGATCTTCTAATTTAATGCTGCCGTTGTCTTTTGAAATTATAAAGAATCTGTGTCTAATGCAGTAATTCTGACCTGGTTGCTGTGAACTCTAACCCCTTTTTCAGTGCTCTCCATCTCCCCCTTGTCCTATCCTCCCTACTCACAAACTTTTCTGTGCCCGGCCTGTGCAGCTGAGACCCAGGAGACCCAGGATTTAGAGAGCTGAAATCCCTCCACAGCCCCTCCTTTTCTCCCTGCACAAGTCCCCTCTCCCCCAGTCCCTTTCACACACTCCTTTTTTTTTAAATACAGTAACATAATCTTAGTGAAAGCCAATATAATCTTTTCTAAACTATAAAAGTCAGTCACCTAGAGAAACATCTGCACAGTCAAATTTAAAACAAACTGTCAGGGAGTCCGGTGTCCCCATAAAGAAGGAGCAGAACAGGAGGAGGTTTTTCGAGAGTGGGGAGCCCAGTGGAAAATAAAGAGAAAGGGAATCATTTTTAGGAGGGTGTTTTAGTGCTTTCCACTTGCATTAGTCAAACACAAACCTCCCCCAGGCCATTCAGATCCTTGCAGGGTAAAGCTAATGTAACAGCGATGCTACCAGTTGTTTTTAAAAGGCTGTGATTTTCACTGTTTTACTGTCTCTGGACATCTGAGACAGATATATGAAAGTTGTATCAGCATAGTGACAGCCTGTCTTGATTTTTTTTACAAAGGTAGGAAATAAAATCTTTTCAGTAAAAACGGCAATCTTTTTTAAATCTAAAATCAAACAGAATATGTTCAGTGTATTGTGTAAGTGGTTTATTATGTCATTAATACAATTTTGAACTGTATTGCCAAAGGTTAAAACAAATCAATACTGAAGAAAACCATGAGTGTCACTACTGACGTATGATGATAATTCTGAGGACAAAATGGTGCTCAGAGCTTTCTCTGGCATTTGTCATGGGCATTTGTCACCATTTCAAGTTTCTGCAAGATTATTCTGAACTCCTCATTGGAGCAGCACTGAAAGAGTGCTCTTATATAATTGGTTTATGTCTCTATCTTAGCATAGTGTAAGATTAGATCATTTTTCTGAGTATGGATTGGAAATTCCAGATTTAGAGAGAGATTAACCCAGAGGTGGTGGAGAATGATCCAGATCCAGATTTATAAGCAGGTGAAGGCTAACCAACTGGACATTGTGAGTGTTGACAAGCTTCATCAGATAGCAGTAGCGATACAAGTAGCAATTCCATGTGACGACGACCTTAAGAAAAAATAACACAAAGACGCAGAAAAAATAAGCGCTGAAGGAGGAGGTTGAAAAATTGTTGGAATTGAAGGCAACAGCGGTACCAGCGACACAACATCAAAGATCTCAGTCAAGAAGAATGCTCTAGGACTTTAGGAATTGAGAATAACGAGAAGTTCTGACACAAATACTGAGTTTAAAAAAGTTGCCCACATTGGTTTTTCAAAAAGAATGGGAAGATATGTTTTAATGATGCTCAATACCATTTCTTCTTCACACTATATGGAATCGAGGCATATTGTTATTCATCTCTAAGCCTCAAACGTAAACAGGCCTCTACAGAAGGTATTTTCTTGGATTGAGTACAGCGTGACAATGCAACACACTTTAGTTCGGTTTCCATAGGTTCTAGGTTAGAATGCCACTGAAGTACAGGGGGGCACAGTGCCTGCTCCGGTCTGCCCTGTCTGTTTTGAGCTGAGTGTTGGATTGGTTTAATTGATTTAATGAGGGTGCATAGTGTCACAGTAAGAGATGGGGAGCACCGGATCCTCAAGAGAGTCAAGTGTGTTGCACTACCTAAACTCAATCTTAGACGGCCTGTGTCAGTGGGCAGGAACAGGTGTTTGTGATGATATGCGCGGGTAAACACCCTGAGCAGGAACATCTGAACGGACGTGGGCGCAAACACCAAGTTTCTATCTCGAACGCGCAGAAATGTATGCGCACCTGTTCCCTGCTCAGAACAGCATGCTCCCTAATGGCTCGAATAACACCCAGAGTGTCCTGGAAATGTCTCGGTGAGATGTGTTCGCATGTTTGCATTCACACATCACGCGAGGGACACAGTAACAGCAGCCCTTGTAAATGCCACTGTGAATGGCGCGTCTAATTACTTGGCCTACAGATAGCTTTTAGCTAAATCACTTTGCCTTCTGAAGAGCCTGTATCAACAGTGACAAAGGCCCGGACAATTACGTTACCCCTTTACTCGTACACCAGGTCCAGCACTAACAATCGGTGTGATTTGCAGTTGGTTCATTATCACCATTCCTCTCTCCATAACAGAACTCTCTACGGGGTAGATTGGAAGGGAAGGGTGGAGGGTAAGAAAGAAAAAGGAAAAAAAGAATACAGGAAAAAGGGTTGATATAAAAGAGAGACATAAAAAAGAATATAATTCTCATTCTCGGGCTTATTTAGGTTAATGTTTCCCTGTGTTTGGTGTTTCAGAGGACTAGATAAACCTGGGTGATGATTGCTGGCTGTCCAAACCTGCTAAATTTAATTGATATTGAAGGGGGGGGCTCCTCATGTTGGATTGCTCAATGACACACACACAAAAAACAACACAGAAACACACATGCGTATAAAAAGGCATAACTCTATATACAGTAGCCAGCCACAGAAGCATAGGTGCAAAATTCTAAAATGGCCTAGCAGTAGAAATGTCTTTTCCATATTTAGCGACGTTTACGTTTGCAAGCTACAATATCAGTAAATGTAGAAAAAGGTTTCAATAGTGGCTTTTTAACTTTTACTGCTCTATATTTCTTTTTATTCTCTCTTTTTTTCAAATCTTGCAATCAATTCATGAGGCGTAGTCGAGAAACAAAAACCAAAGAAAAGTAGGAGTAATAGTAATAATCTGTTTTTTTTTTGTCTCTTGTTGAGTATGATTTGTCTACAAGTTAGTAACTAGATCCCTCCTGGTGCCACAGCAAGAGTGGATCTTAGACATAGAGGAACTATTTCAATAAACATCATAATTTTATGTTAATATACTTCTTCAAACTGAATTGCCAAGGAGCATTTGAGTGACTAGAAATGCGCTGAAACCCTGGTAACAGACACTGTTGGGAGCAGAGTGGTGCCAAGTGGGGTTGGATCACTTAACAACAGCCCGTCTCACCCCAAGAACCTCCCAGTCACCCCCATCCCATCACTGCGTCCCCCTGCTCTGTGAGGTCGCACCACCAGTCCCTCTGCAATGACACCATGGCCGGCTGTTATTGGGTGAGTAGGGAGAGGGACAGGGTAAAGAGGAAAAGGGGGCGGCGGGGTGCTCTTCAAGTGGAGAGCTCTGCAATTACCGTGCATATTGTGCATAATGTCATTGCAGCAGAATTCTGTCAGTGTTGGTTCCTAAATGCTTTTAATCAAAAGATAAAAAATCAAACGTATGTTTACTAGATTTTTGCAAAGCAATTTTTTAGATTGTATTTATATTTCCCAAAACGGATAACTGGTCAGTTCCAATGAAAGGGGGGAAAAAATGAAGAAAAAAAATCTAATTTTCTCAAATTTGAAAAATTCCTAATAAATTAAAACCGTGCATCTTATATATTTATGTAACAAAATATTATCTATATTATTCATGCTGTGTGGAATAGGGAGAAACTCTTTTTTTCAGTTATAGCCTCAATAACTCTTATACAGTAATTCCACAGAGAGCCATAGCTTGAATTAATTAACCTTCCAAAACAAGTGTTGTTCATTTAAAAAACTGATGATAACATTAAAAAAAAAAACATTTAAAGTCACTGACTTCAGTTCAATGAGTTTGTTGACCAGTGGGTGAAGGAGGGGGAGGCTGAAATGTTTTGACCAAGAGGATTTGTATGTAGAATTAGCTTTTGGAAGCGCTCTGAATCTGGTGATGCATAGGAGGTTCTCCCACAGGTCTCACACAATGTGACCGGGACACAACAGAGGCTACCCTGCCACTTTTTTTTTTTTCCCCATCTGCCTCTGTCGGCTTCAGCTCAGCCTCTTCTTTGTAACGCACAAAAAGCTCGCTTAGGGATTGTGGTGAGCTGCAAGCATGGTATTTCAATAGTGATGGAGGGGGGTGGTTGAAGTTGATTAAGATAGAGGGAGAAGACCACTCCACTTTTACACAACACCACCCCTCCCCTTCTCCCATATGCACATTACATGCATACAAACATGGCATATATGCAGTGTCATATGAGGCATTCCATCTTAATGATTGCTCTTAAGCAGGTCTATGCTCAAGGTTAGTGACCAACAGATAGCTATCTAGAGGGAGGTCTGGGGGAGGGACGTTGTTTTGGTAAGCTTAGAAATCAAACAACCAGAAATGCTTTATCTTCTCACAGTAAAAAATCAATCCAAAGTTAAAAACTTGAGATAAAATGGGTTCTTAAGCACATTATTTTTGAAGTTTTGCTCTTTTTTTTTTTTTTGGTTTCTTTTGATAAGTAGTTCCTCAGTTCCCCCGTGAGTTAGCCACAAAATACTGTAAGAGTTTCTTGTTGTATTGTTGTGTGTATTGAGCAAGCTCTGTACCAAAGGACTGCCATTGCATTTGCATATATTCATATTTGATAACTATGGATAGAATGATCATATCATGCAGTTTCTTGTCGTTTAACACTCAACATGTAGACACTGCTTAACTTACTGTTTTTCCATCATCTCGAAAACTGTGCATGATTGTCTAAATTCCAGCGCTACACATTTTTATCCACATAACATTTATTTCAACCCAGGTCTAAGCATACCACTTTTCATTTTAAAATCACGAATGCTCTATACTTCAGTGAACAGTAGCAGATTAGAAGATTGCTCAAGTCCTAATTTTATAAAGAACAACTTTCCAAAAATAGCATCTATAGATTAGAAACCAAAAGGGAAAAAAAGATCACTTTCCATGTATTTAATCTTTAAAACACTGCAGTAGCCTTTACATGCTTGTTGATCTGGATCCTGTGGTTTTTTCCCCCTTTCTTTAATAAACTTGAGCAAATGTTGTTGACTGCAATGCCAGAAGACGAGGGTGTCAAAAAAAAAAGATAACATTGATGACTAAAGCATGTATCTTTATCGTAAACTTAAGTACTGATTAAAAAACAGTGTTTTATGGAATTATTTTTTACGATAAAATTTTTCTGAAAGTTTTTGCCAACAATGATTGTGTGAAAAACTTCAAATCCTACCACAGCAACTCAGCTGATTACATAACACACCATAGCATGTTTTACCAGCACCACTACATACAATTATGGAGGTTTTCAAGTATTATCTACTCAGCTCAGCTCTTTACTTTTTTTGTTTGCATTTCCATTAGGTGCTGATACCTCATAACAGTGGTAGCAACTCCTTTACTTGAACACCACCTATTTAAAAAATAATAATAATAAGTTTTTAAAAAGGCAGCAACAACAAATGTCCAATTTAATTATATCTGTCATCATCAACATTTGTTTTAGATGCCTAATGCAGATAGACACTACAAATCAAAACATAGGTTTAGTATATTCTTGCTGTGATGTCTCGTGCTTGCATCACATATCAATGACATCACCGGCCAGTCGATCCATTTTTCTGTTTGGACCCTAAATGAAAGGGAAAAGGGAAAAGTCATGAAGGGCTGACTCAGCACTAATGGAAAACCCCTATTATAACATTAAACCTAGCACATGAAAATTCCTTTAACAATTGGAATAGTTCAAGGTTAGACAAAGTTGTCTGGAAAACTGTTTGGACATGAGGGGGGGCTTAATGAACAAATAAAACGTGATCTATCAGATCTGTTATTTTCCCAGGCAAAATCTTGATATTCAAGGAAGTAAAAGTTCTGTTCAGGATTGGTATTTTAAGAACTCTTTGACAGTTAATAGATTAGTTCCCCGGACGTTAGCATAAATATAAATTGGGATCATTCCTTGGGATTCAGGGAGGTGTCACAGTATGATTTGGGAGTAAAAGGATCCAGACACAGGCCAAGAAAAACGAGGAGCAACAGGGACCCTCCAATGAAAATAAGTTTATTATGAAAAAAACAGCTAAAAGTGCCAGATAGCAAATGAAATGATAAAAAGTCAACTTGGGAAGATCCAAAATGCTAAAAGCTATAGCAAACAATGAGTATCGAGAACTAACCTGGATTAGGCATTCAGGCGGCAACACATTCCATTTATGAAGATGGCAAGGACCTGAAAAAGGAATTAATCAACCAGTGAGGTTTTGATATAGAGGAAATAGATTATTTAACAGAGGCAGCTGACGGGGAACACGTGTCAGGAGAGTCGAGTTCATGAGGAGAACCAGACTAAACTGAGCATCACGCGTGAACATGGCGGACACACGGAAAATGGAAAGCAATAAAACTGAATATAACAGATAAAACGGACAATAACATAAATAAAAGAACAAGTAAAACACATATAGGAAGCAAAATCCAAAAACAAAGTCCAAAATAGGGTTAGGGCCACAACTTTGGCAATGGTTTCACAAGAAACATCACATTTCTCTACATTGTTTTGGAGTTGATAGTTGAGGTTATCCTTTTAAAGTTTGTTAGAACCAGTGGCGGACTGTGCTAGGCCTTCAGTAGTGCTCCGTCTGAATCAATTCACCCCTCAATAACTATTTTATGGTTATAGAAATCATCTTATTTTGTAGAAATGCAGTAGGGATGTCCCGATCCAGCTTTTTGTATTAAAGTTGAAAGTTATTTAGCTACTTCCTTGATTGTCAGGCTCATGTTGAACAGGGATTTACACTTATAACAATTAATGGTTAAGACACAGACCTGTGGGTTAGGAGATGCTAATGCCAATGCTAATACTCGTGCAGAACAGATTGTGAAGGCCTCCAGGCAGACATCTGCCTTTGACCCTGCCTAGCAACAAATGATGGCTGAAATGTGATTGGTTAAATGCTTTTATATGAAAATGCATGTCTGGAAGCAGCGGAACTAGGGGAAAAGCTATGAAAGGAAGCGGACAGACTATTTAGAGATATTTAATAAGTATCCATGGACAAAATATAATTAACATC
>JABUIW010000200.1:1967621-1980889 GCA_013363375.1 Menidia beryllina | reverse complement strand
TGTATTCACCCTGGATTTAAACATTGTCAGAGTTGAGGCCTGACTCACTTCCACTGGACTACTGTTCCATATTTTAGGAGCGTAATGGGCTCCACACACCGTGAGCGACAAATGATAGCGTCAAATGGCCCTCATAGACACTGGGGTGAAAATCAACAAACGGGACTTGATAGCAACGGGAGTGTTGCGAATCGCGCTCTCACATCACTTTTCCAAGAAATTTGATTGGTTATGAAATTGGAGGGATTTTGACATTTTGCAAGCAGTCTGTGTCAGACAAGGCAATGATGAAGAACCAAAAGGTTAGGTTTTAAAGGGAACTGAGAGAAATCTTGCTGTTTAGTGTCCTCCACAAAAGAAAAAGACAACCTTGGGTTCATCCTATATTACAGACACAGCATGGTGAATATCATCGGCTGCTTTTTATGTCTATCCTGATAATCACTACATGGAAAGGTCATATTAAACAGGAAATTCAAACATAGTAAAAATGATACTTTCCTCCATGTTGAAAATGGATGCCAACTACAGCGTGTAGCATACTCTCCACTCATTGGTCAGTCAATGAAACCTTCTCCCGATTGGTTTTAGTACCATGCGAAAGAAACATAAGTTTCAACTTTGTGTTGTCCCATCGAAATTTTTAAAGGGAAAAAATGTCGCTAGTCACTTGGCCTGAGGACAGCAAGCAATTGCCACTTTATTGCCTATTTTCCGTTGGAAATTCATGGCAAGGGAGGGTTGGAGCTCCCCGTGCGTTGAGCCCATCACACTGAAATGCAGACTTTATTGTCCTTACTCTGGGCACCAGCAGGAGACCACTACCAGGGGTTCTAAGAGTCTGAGTGGTTCATAATCTCTAACATGCCAGAGATGTATGGTAAGCTATGAAGAGACTTCTACACAAGCAGAGTTATTTAAAGTTGATTCCAGGATAGCCAGGAAGCTAGTGCAGATACCTGAGAACTGGTGTCAATTCTACAAAGTCAAGCTTTATATCTGTCTTGTGTCCACGATGTCTCTTGACTTCCTGTTTTATTTTACTATCTAACTTCCCTCTCATTTCGAGTTAATTACCCATCCTCTTTTGTCTCCCAATTTGGTTTGGTTGACTATTGCACCCTGATGTGTTCCACTTGTTCTCGATTCCATTTTTCTGGTGGTGGCCCAAGCAGGCGCACAATAACGGCCTTCAATCCACTATGATCAGATCAAAAAAAGGTTAAATGATTGAGATATATAAAGCAGGGCAGAACACTGTTTTAGATTAAGCCATCCGGTTCCGAGCCAAGCAAGTGGGTTCATCCTTGGAGCCGAGAGCTGGGGTAAGTCTTGTTTCTTCAGTTGGACCCTCATCCCAAGCTTTAACTGAAGTTATGGTACACTACCATACAGCTTGGGATAATCATTGACTCGGGGGTAGATGAGTGTCATAGACCTCGAAGCATAGCTTGAAAACCGAACCATTAACTCAGCCTATAGAGGGCATTTCTCTCAATGGTTGATTTCCAAGTTACACAGAAGACCGAACCAGTAGCACTAACAACAGAAGAACATCAGGAACTGATGTGTTTTTATTTATTCAGCTCTCCCCAGCACCATCAAGTTCTTGGATTTTCTTGGTTAACGGAACATAATCCACACATCAACTTGAGTTCGTGGAAGAGACTAAATTGGACTTAATTGCTAAGACAGGTGTCTCAGGTCATGTCATGTTATAGAAGTGATGTTACTGTTAACAAAAATGCTGAAGCCTCTGACTTGACAGCAGTTCCAGGATATATCTATGATCTATGTGAGATGATTAGCAAGAGCAAGGCCACGGCTCTTGACTGCCCAGAGTTCTGTACTGGTGAAAATCTGTTCTGGAGTATCATATCTGTTTGTGGGGAATGGTTCTTTTCGTCCGGATTTCCATTGACAGTTGTCAGGAATGCGTCCTAACAACGAGTGTTGAGGAACAGTTTGGTCTCGTCAGTAGTACAGGCCAGATGCAATCACTGTCACGGAGGCTGGGGTTTAGGGAGGACTCAGGCGCAGAGAGGTGGTTAATTCCAAAAAGGTTTATTGAACGAAAGGCGCACTCTCAGAGTGGAGACAAAGTATCAAAACAAGATAGCAAGGCTATGAACAAAGTATCAAAATATAATCACTCTTACGAGGAAATCAAAGCTGTGAACAAAGTATCAAAACAACATGAATGGGCAAAGGTACAAAGTAACAAAGAAATACTCACTAGGAATGGACGTCTAGGAGAAAAACACAAAGGCGCTCACAGGAGGCAAAAAGGGGGAACGGGATCAAAGGCTAGGTTTGCTATGACAAGGGCTGGTCGAGACAGGCACTGTGGTCATGGACGCAAAGGAACTCAATACACCGGCACGGGACAAGGGGAGACGAGGACTATTTAAACACATGAGGGAAGGGATCCCCAGGTGCAGACAATAGGTAATCAAGGAGACAATCAGACTGGGAACACAACAGGAAGTGCAAGTGACCTGAAACAAGGGGATTCATCCTTCAAAATAAGACAGGAAATGACAAGACAACATGGAGACAAGACAAAAACACCAACATTTCCCCCAGGTGTGACAATCACATATATCACCAGACAGGGCTGCTTCTATCGCTCCCTCTGAGACGTTTAATTCTTTGGCTTTGCACAGATCACATTCCAGAGACTAGCGAAAAGCGAAGTCCCATCATCCTTGCTGGTGCTGGTTAGCTGTTGGTTAGCAAGATCTTGTTCACTCAGGTTGGTTAGAGGTAAAGTTGTATCATTATCACATATTCACTTCCACATTTACCTATTGTCATAGGATTTTGGTTACCAGCATGTTAATTTTCTGAAGTAGAATATGATGGTCATCTTCAGAAAAGAGATGATTTTTTGATGAATATCTCAAAAAGGTATCTTCTTGCAAAAGGATAATATTATAATAAATAAGAAATTATTCAAAAGGTCTTGGACTACTTAGAAAGTAGTTGTTTTATTTTTTCTGTTTTGTGTGTGCGTGCGTGCGTGCGCGTGTATGTGTGTGTGTGTGTGTTATTCATAAATGGATAACTGAAATTCTGGGACCAACATCTGCTGGCATGCTTGGTCCATCTCTCACTAATACTGTTTAGCTTGGGCAGGCATTATGATGAATTGGCTTCTACCATACTTTGCAGGCCATGCAGGCCATTAACTGTTTTCAAAAGAGAGTTCAAAACTAAATCAAACTGTGACAATTATATCCAAAGGAGCAATGCACAGCCACACTCCCAGCATCAGAAGCCAATTCAGGCATGTGCCTCATTGTGTCACATTATTGAGACAAATCCTTAAAAAGCTTTCCCTCTGGTGCTCATGAGATCATACGGAGTCCAATACAAAACATTAGCGGATTGACACTATCATACCGGCTATCCGGCAGAGGCCCTTTCACACATAATTACAGGGTATCATTTCCCCAATTGAGGGAACAGGTGCAGAGGGGGAGGGAGAAAAGTTCTGGCCGACTGTCTCCTTGGGCTTAGGGCCTTTTCCTGGCTGTGAGAGGCCTGTATTGACAGAAACAAGGGGGACGCCAGCACCAATAAATCACTGCAAAAAGTGTAAATGCCACTGCACTGCATTCCGCTAAAGAACAGGAGGCCAAATGGTTACAAATTCCTTTCTCTTTCTGTTGTTTTAAGGCTCCTGTTTTGTTTCTTTTCTTTTTTTTAAACTCTTTTCTCCATCGCGCTCTGCCTTGTTCATGCTCTCTGCTTCCCAAAGCAGCTAATAGCATAATTCCAGCAGGAATGTTCCCGGAGTTTCCTGTGAATTTTGCCATTATTCATCCCAATGACCTCGCTGTTCATCCCCTTTTCCCTCTGTGTCACTAGCACAGGGCTGCAGTGGTGGATGGCTGTCTGGGGAAGAGGGAGGCAAATAGGAACCAGAGGTGAAAGAAGTTTCAGTGTGTGTATCTTGGAAGACCCTTAATTACATACAAAGTATTTAGTGAGTTTGTAGTTTTTGTTCTTTTTTACAAGATGTTCCAACTGTACCTTTATGGACAAATTTACATGTGTTTACGTGTAAAAAAAAACAGAGTACATTGATGCACTCTGTGCATGTGTGCATGTCAAGAACAAAAGTCAGTGAAGAGCAGAAATAAGGCCACAGCACTTAGTCAATGGGACTTATCTATTAACTGGTAAAACTAAAAGAGATGACCAGGGTGAAATGGATGCCCAGTACAGTTAAAGGATCCGACAACTTTATGGAAATGGAAATGTTGGACCCCATAAGGGTCCGTTAAGAGCGCGCTTGAGTATCACAAATTGCCTGTTGGGTGAAGTATATCTATTTTAGTTAAGGGTACATTCTATGCATGAGATTGTATGGGTTATTGCAACTACATGCTGTGAAACTGAATGGGGTTGAGCTTAGTGTTGGATTAAAAAAAAGGTACGCTGAGGAAAGATTTGGATATGAAACAATAACAGTTAAGAGAAGATACCGCTATGGCCTAATGAGAATAACTGCTAAAAAATAATGCTTGTGTCTCAGCAGCCTTGGACATGTGCCGATGGGGGGGGGGGGGGGCAACCATAGAAAAAAATTATTTGAGTCACTGCACCCAGGGTAGCTAAAAATTGCCGGTTCATTTTCCTTCAGCACTAATAACCAAAGCAATTATATGCTTCCACAGTGTACTCACTGCTTCATGTCGACATGAGAAATATTAAGATTAAACAATGGAGAGATAAATTAGGGTAGTAATCCCCTACTGCAACCCAATTTTTTCATTTCGGACGAGCATCATTGACTGGCATACATTGGCCTTTGCTTTCAGCTGTGTTAAACTGATACTCATGTAGGGAAAGCCAGTAGAGTTTTCCAAAAGCGATTTAACTCCAGATAAAACAACATTTACTCGATGCATACATTTGGGATTATGAAACCAATTATTTAAAAAGTTCAATTTGGAGGAACTGAGAAGTAGAATTGCAGCTACAATGTTTTTATAACACAACTTTTTCCATTATAATCCTTAATAGAACAGTTAACTGACAGACATTGTTGTACTAATGTTTCTAAAATTGTCAGTATATATTTTTTATAGATTAGGTGTATGAAATGTTATTTTATCGACTAAATAAACTGAATGATACTCACTGTTAATGGTTTGCATTATGAATAATAGTTGCTTACCTTCACACATTAGATGTATAGTAATTCAGATCACAGCTGTTGCAATCACACAGGCAGACAAACTGAACCACAACGCTCCTCAGTGGTAATTGACCTAAGTCTTTACCTACACTCCTCCTGTCCTGCGTCCCCATACACCCATAGCCTCTGCGCTACCACTCTCTATCAACCCCCCACATCAAAGGCCATCAATCTCCCACAGTACAGGGGGAAAGGCAAATATTTAGAGAAGGACTGAGCCCCCATAAATCTGTAGCAGAGGAGAGAAGGAGAACATGATACCCGGGCTGTTCCTCCACACTTTTACCCCCACTGCCATCGTCCAAGTCCCTCAACAGTCCTTCGTCTTGATGGCTGGAGGAAGCCCCTCGGAGGCCACAGGAACCGGGGAGGAAGAGAGGAAAAGGTCTTTTGCCAACACCAGTGAGGAAGACGATGGAGGTTCAGCAAAGATACACACTCAAAGAAAAACACACAAGACGGGAGCTCAAATAGGCATAAAAAACATACACTTTCCCTTTGATTAACCATTATTCTCAGTTCTAATCGAGTGAGACTCTAGAATATTAGCAAGACAATTTATGTCATTTTTCGTTTGAAAACAATATGGAAAGGAATTGTGCACTGATAGGTCAGGGTTGAGACTATTTAACTAAGAGAGTAAATTGGGGGCAGATGAAATTCTGAACAAAGTGAAGCTTGCATTGACAAAAGCAGCCTCAGAATGAATGAGGCTGGAGCACCTGAGTATGTAAGGTGAGGTGGCGGATAAACAGATAAACAAAGCCATTCACCTACTGTTTGAGAGATTAAATTGTCACATAGAAATGCAGTATAAAGACATTTGTGTACACTGTTTATTCATAACAAGATTGTGGAGGTGCTTCACATACGCACTTACGGGCAATTTAGAGCTTTAGTTAGCCTAACAGTTGGATTGTGGGAGAAAGCTCTGCACAGAATGGCAAAGAGTTAAACCAGGAACCCTTTGGTTAGGTAACTGTACTGACCACCACATCACTTCCAGCCCAAAGTTAATGATCCTAAAAAAAATAAAAAATAGAAACAACAGAGTAAAGCACTTCTGTTTCCTGCTGGCCTTTAGATGTAGTATGCCCAGACAAATGTAAGGTATAATTAAGAAGAAGCACAGATTACAAAGAGTTTTATGCCACTGTCCAAAGACAAGGATCAAAACAAAACAAGACACAGCCGTGCACGCATTTGTTCCCTGCAGACAAAGCTGATAGGGCCTTACAAGAGATTTAAGAAGCTTTGCAAAGCCTGTACTGACTGAAAACTAGTCTCAGGGGTGAGGGACTATTGATCCCTTAAAGGAATATCCAACTCGCTCCCCAGGGTGGACACTTTGATTGACTTTTGGGTCCCACTGTGGAGCAACACATGCAGATAGAGATGTGTGCCTTAACGTCACAATTCTTTTAAAACTGTGGCAAACATGCACGGGTAAGGTCAAACTCTGTTTACACATTAGTAAGCGCACACAATAAGATACAGGCGCACACAATAAGAGTACATGCATGCAACTCACAAACACCGTTTTTACTGTCCATCTCCACAGCCGCCATATTCATGAGAGGGATTTCGTATTATCATGACCTAGCTTCTGCCTTTGTTGGCATTCCTGGCTGCCTCGGGCTCAGTCAAATGTCACGTCTCTGCAGACTCCATACATTAAGCATCAGTGTCAATAATGAGATGTACAACCTTACAGGAGCCCGAGGGCCGCATTGCTCCAGACACATTCATCCATTTCTTTATCTGTGTGGTTTGTTGCTTTGTTTCCACATCTGCTCAGCACACCCATCCAATTTTTAGTACCTCTTATTCCCAGGAAGGCCGTGGGGAGGCCTTGAGCCAATCGCAGCCTTCGCTGGGCGAAGGCAGGTGCGCCCTGGAGTCCATCACAGGGGTACACGGACACACCAACAATTCACATTCATTCCAACATGCAATTTGATTTAGAACAAACATTTAACCTAATAAGCGTGTTTTTTTTTTGGAAGCTGGGATATCAGGAGAGGTGCAATCTCTCCTGATATCCCAGCATACACAGCACTGTCATCTTTGCTGTAAAATGACAGCTTTAGCATTCCCAAAGACACAAAGTTAAATCTTATTTCAAAATAATTAAACAGAAAAATAAGTTCATAATTATTATACAGAAAATTCTTTCTATTTTCTTCTATTTTCCCCCCCAACACCCTTATTGAATGCCTTCTTTCAAAGTCAAAGGCATCCTAGATTTGAAGGCATTAAAATGTGTGTTGGCATTAATTTGGCATTTAACTTAGCTAAATAATATGCACATAACAACAGGGCTTTTTAATGTTTTAATATAAAGGGTGATGAAAATGGAAATGCGGAGGCTGTGTAATTCTGACAAAGCAGTTATGGGAAATTAAGATCAAAACTGTTGTGCAAAACAGTGAAAATGGATAAAATTAACTTACCACTGATGTATTTATGTATATGTATTTACAAACTTTCCTGTGTTCCCTTGTTTTAGTTAGTTTTAGAATAAGAGTACTGTCTGATTTTGATTAATGAGTATTTCTGAGAGTCAAGGGGAGTACTGTACGAGATATATAAAGTTTTGAAATCCAAATCTTTTACATTAACTGTCTTCAGAATCTCAGAATGTTTTTTTATACAAATATTTCATGTGCTTTCACTAGTACCCAAGAACTTGCTCTCTAGCACACTTTTTTTTTTTTACGAGGCAGTTGACAACGTGAACATAGAGGGCATATCGCAAACCCAGGACTCTCTTTTGACTTTTCCTATGGTTCTAATGCTATGAAGTCAAGTGACATTTCCCAGTTTTCACCCTTGATAGACCCCAGCTGATATTTGGACTTTGCCGTTGCCCTCCCTATTTGTTTCTTATTTTTTCTTTAAAACGCACCCACACAAACACTCTTTAGACGGACTTGGGGAGGGACAAAGGTTTTTGATGTGCTAGCAATGGGCACCTAATTGCTTCTTACTGATCCAAATAGTACATCAGAGGCAGCAGCACTTCAGTTGGACCTCCTATGAGATCTGGTACATTGGACCTGTTCATTACCCTGCTGACCCCCAAGCTCAACCTCTCATATGCACACATATTACACACACACCTCCACCCCCTTCACCTACCCTTTCTTATTGTCTCTGGGGTTTAATTGGGGCGATGTTCTCCATTGTGGACGGGCTCAATAGCCGTGGAGGGCTCCATTGTCGGGCTGAATGAGGGCAGGAGTGTTCATTAGGTGAGTCTCTGAATAAGGCCTTCTGAAGGTAGGGTACTGAGAGCAGGCGGCTGCCTGGGACCTCCGGAGTGGGCAAAACTGCTTTCTCTTCTCCTCTCCTCTCTTCACCTCTCCTCTTTCTTCGTCTCTCATCTCCTTTCCTCTCCTCTCCTCTGCTTTCCCTTCTCGCCTGTTGTCTCCCGTCAACAGCCTGACGCTTGGCCCTGAAAGGCAGCAGCAGCATTTGTTGGAAGGACCGTCTTTGTCTGTGCCCAAAGAATGAATCGCAGGGGAGAGAAGAGTGAGAGGGATCAAAGACGGACTACAGAAAAAGAGAGGACCACCTCTTCTGGTTGAGGGAAAAAGGGAACCAATGGGCCTTTCTCTGAGAGAAGTTTCACTTATTCCTCTAAATGCATTTGGATCTCATTTCCTGAATGATCTTTCCTAAAATACTCAACCCAACTGTATTGTTAAAGTGATAGTTCACTGATGCCTCCTGAGAATATTTCTGCTTCTTGCTCAGTTGGCCACTCAGTGACCCCTGGATTGATGCTGTTTTCCTCTGGGAAGCTCAAAATATTACAAACTACACCACCCTGCAAATAAAGAAAGTACATCATGAGCATTGAAACGAAAGAAAATCATAGATACTCGTGCCGCGACTTTGGAAAAAAAGCTATATTCCATAGATATTTATTAAATGAGCATTCATAGCAGAATCATGTGATATAAATTCACAGAAATTCTGAAGGCAAGGAAACAGATGGACATTTCTGGACACTTGCTTCACAGCTGGAAGAGGCAGCGTTCAAAAAGATTTGGAATTTAGCCAAAAGCAGTTAGCTTTATCTGAAACTACATCCTCGGTATGTAATTTCCTACTCCTGAAAAGTTACCTTTTCCGACATTTGTTGATTCAAAATCCACTTATAGAGTAATAAGATTCACATTCTAAGTCAAGTTAAGATGTAAAATTTAGCATAAAAACCATCTCCATCATTTACTTTCATATGGCCACAGAGTTCAAATGGAAACCTTTTAATGTCTAAATCCAACTCAAGTGTTTGCTGTTCCTTTCCCCGTCCAGACTCCTGCGCTGAAACATTTAAGCTGCCACAGAGCTGACAATTTTGGCAGACCACAGTCGGCCAGTCCTCGGTCCTCTGCCAGTGGCTGAGTGCTCTGTTGTGTAGTGTGGTGTGCAGTTGCGTGACGTTTGAGTAACAAACTCCACTTTCACACTGACCAGAGCCCCTTCACCTACACAAGCACTGATGTCATCATCCCTGCACCACACACACACACGCCTACATACCCCCACCCACCCATCTTACCCACTGCCTTCCGCTGTTTACATTTTTCTTGCTGCTCAAAAAACAATATCAGACATCGTGTTCACCGAGTGAATACACACAGGTATAAACACAGGTCCAAACTTATGCTTAATGCAAATCTGACATCACCGGAGACGTGAGTAGGGTTACACTGGCCGATGTGCACACACAGAGCCAAGTCTTAGAATTTGTGTTTTCACCGCCGCACACAAACACAAACGACTGCTCTTTAACAAGGGCCCGTTCAGCCTTTTGAAACGAGATGATTCATCTGTCTCTCGGCTCTACTCCGCAGCTCCCCTGACTTCAAACATGCTCTTTTCCCTCCGCTCTTTTCCCTTTGACATTATTTATTTTTCTGTCTGAGCAGTTCACATGAGGCAAAGCATGGACAGCGCAGTGTCAGACTTCAGTCTGGATTGTCATGAGACCGAGTCAGCTGCAAGGTGTGCAGGCAAATTCACTTGACAGGATAGAAATACAAGCTGCCCAAGCCAATGCGTGGTATCTTCCAGGTGTTTGGCTTATGCCGCCGTTTTCTGCCTTCATTTACATGACCAATGGCATACCTGATAAACGCTGAAAGGGCCTGTGGATGTGGCCTCTGTTCCAAATCCCAGGTGACGGTCTCGTGTCCCTTCCTGTTTAGCCTGGCCGTCTGCTGTATGTAAACACTGGGGCCCTGTCTCCTTCAGTATTCTGCGTGGATCTATGAATTTAAAATGTAATAGTTTCGCTCTCCCTAGAAAGCAAACTGAGAGATCAATGGACAGACTGACAACAGGCAAAAGGGTGGGTCCTAAACCCAAATTCCCTTCAAGGGAATTTGGTACCCATTGGCGTTTGCTTTTCAACAAATATAATTACATTAGCTACAAATCATTGTTGTGTGATGGATTGAATTATATATGTGTGTTGAACATTGAAATAGAGCATTTAACTAACACTGTGCATTCACCTGTTTTGTACAAGAAAGAACTCTGAGAACATTTGTGGGAGAATGGGGACCCTATATATAACATATCTTATTATTTTATTAAATAAAACCACTTTATTAGAAATCGGTGTATTGTAGCATCCAAATACTTTTCTCAACAATTAATAGTCAAAAAGAATAAATAATAATTCATCCAGAATTTTAAGTCATAAATATTTGTTGCATATGCTAAAAAAATAACTTTGCTGAAATTTGTATAATACTCACCAAACATTCATTATGTAATATTATGTGCAAACTCCCTTGTGCTTAATTATTGTAAAGCCAGAAAAATCCACAGTTGTCTTTGGACAGAGTCTGCAAGGAAACAAAAGAATATTAAAAATAAAATGTAGATGTAGAGTCCTACCCTTATATCAATGTTTGCTCTGCAGTTGTTTAAAGAAAAGGTTAATTGAGTATTTTTTTTATTAGTTGTCAGAATGCCCTTCTTATTCCTGCTCCACCCTTTTTATTATTATTGTATATGTTTTTTCGCTCATACCTCAGCAGATTTTGACAATTGACACTGCTCTATCTCTTGGTATCGACACATCTTGAATTTTATGAGTTATTAAGCTTTTCGTGTTGTTTTTCCTCTCATTTAAACAAATTAAGAATCCTACAAATCCTTCAAAAACCTATTTTCCATCTTGCTGCTTCAGGGATACTTTCCAGAGACACCATTCAACTTTTAAACAGGTCTTAAGCCGTTGAGCTACTGCTAAATGTCTCAGCTCGTTAAAACATTCATCTGATTTTTTTTATTTTTCATTATGACAGTAATAAAATCATAAAATTCTCCAGTGAAGAGAAGGCAGTGCTTGTCATGTGATGCACTCTGGCTCCTTGAGCACATTCAGGAATTCACATATCTTCACACTCCTTTAGCTTACTTCCCCATCAGTACACAATAGAAGATTATCAAAAAACTTTGGCTTAAAGCTAAATGTAGCCTATTTCAGCTGAGGTAACTGTAAAAAGCAGTTAAACAGACAAAGTTTTCAAATCGCTGCTCTTTCTTTGTTTTCAAGTTTTTCAGATAGTTTAAACTGAAGCAGTTTGGGTGTCCTTGGTTTGATTCCAGGTTCGGAGGACTTTCAACTAAGCTCAACTAAATTCAAATTAGTTCAACTGAATTCAAATAAGTTGAATCTATTTCAACTCCGAGACACCAGATGCAGCTTGTCATGGCAATAAAATGTTTGTTGGATTCATGTCTTGTAAAGTAATGCTCACAGAACAAACCGAGCTGTATTTACTTGGGCCACCACTTAGCTCATTACAATAAATGCTATCTCCCTCAAGCAGGCCTCCCAGGTTCAATTCTAGCTGGGAACACTAACCACTTAATCTAACTCCTAACTTAGAATGATGCAAAAAGAAGAAAAAAAATTCTATTGTTTTTATAAAACCCAACTTTCCTTTAACACCTTCCACTTCTGGAACTGTTAAACTTCAAACCTATCTTAAATTGCATTCAAATTAATTGATATAAGTTAAACAATTTCTATTAATTTAAACTTGATTAAACTCAGAGGCCGCGGGTGCAAGTTGTTGTGTAGTGATGTTGTGTACACAGGATGTTTTGGGCCACAATTTAGCTATTTAGATAACCCTAACCCCAATGAGCACTGTTATTTTCATTCAGGAATCCAAAATTCTATTCACTTTCCACTGAAACTTGGAAGAGTGTGTTCTGGCGTGCTCATTCAGCAGTTCAGCTCTCTACGACTATTTTGTAGGAACAGCTTTTGCTAGCGTATGTTTAAATTTACTGTTCCTGTAACAGAGATTATCTTTCATTTGTACCAATTTTTAAGATAACTTGTATGAGAGGTTTTACACAGATACAGAGGATCCTTATTAAGTCTCCACCAGAACAAATTGGTCTCCTCTATTTCTCCCATTAAATGTAGAGTTCATAGGAAGGAAAAATTCTTGCTGACTTGCCGTTGCTGTGCTTTCTGCACCCAACGTGCCAAATTGGACCAGTGAAGGCAAAATTGTAAAATTGCATATATTTGGGGGAAATATGCCACAACATATTATAATGTGGAAGTGGCAGACTTTAAAAAAAAACGGAATCCATAGAAACAGTGGTAACAAATCAAATAATAGCGAAAAAAGGAAGGTTTTAATTAATCGTATTACACAATGAGATGTGTTTCCATTCCATTTTTTAAAAGGATTTTGATCTTAACTTGTCATTTTCCCTTACTTTCAAAGAAACATTTAAAAAGTGTTGATTTGGGCTCCATATGTCCCAAATGATATTAAGTGTTAAAAGTGGTCAAAGGTGCACTTTTGTTTTTTGTTTTTTTGCATGCTGAAAAAGAGAATATATCATTTGGAACTTATAATTTATATAGTTTTGTTTAAAGACAAATATAGATATTATTTTTCGTATGTATGTATGTACGTACGTATGTACGTATGTACGTATGTACGTATGTACGTATGTACGTATGTATGTATGTATGTATGTATGTATGTATGTATGTATGTATGTA
>JABUIW010000200.1:1941302-1967611 GCA_013363375.1 Menidia beryllina | reverse complement strand
ATGTATGTATGTATGTATGTATGTATGTATGTATGTATGTATGTATGGGCCTGTGACACAGCTATCCCGATCTTTCTGAAAACAGGAAAAGATTAGGTCAAGATCATGACTGAATTCAGGAAGACAAAATTAGTGTAGCCACACCCAACCCTCTCATCTCTGGCAGAGAGTAAACCACCAATACACAGTGTAAGGGAGCTATAGAGGACCACACAGCCAGAGCTCAGTCATTCATCAGTGTTAAGTAACATCAATTAGAGTTACGGTCTTGGAATGATGAGGGTTTTACTGAAGCGGTGTCCTCGAAGCTGCCTGTTCCTACTGGGATTGAGATACAATTCCTACCGCTGCAAACAAAAAGTTTCTTTTTGTTGTATTGTTGAAGTTTGATCGCCACCACATGTATATTAAGTATTTATTGTCACCGGTTTGCTCCAAATATGTTTTGGTTAAAAAAAAATGCTTTAAACGTCAGCTCAAAGACTTCAATACAGATTCTTTTCTATAACCAAAGTGACTGCATAATAAGAAACTTCTGTAATTAATATATATGTGGCAGTCATGTCACATGTGCTGGAGGAAACACACTAAATATGTGTGTAAATGCATGCATATACGTTGTATTTAATGTCAGCATGTTCTCATGTGTTTAAATTGCTTGAATTGTAGCTGAGACGCCTCGTCCCCTGGAACACTGTGGGAATGTGTTGCGCACTGTTTCATAAGGTTCCTTGGTTTGTTTGTTTGTCTTAGTGCCATAAAAACTCAACAACAGGCTGTTGGCAGCGGCCAGTTTACTGAACGTGCTGAGGGGCTGTGAGTCAGCCGGAGACAGAGCAGAGCAGGCCTGTGGATCAAATGTTTCCTCCAGACTGCAGAGCGCTGCTGTTTAAAGCCGCAGTGAGCAGTCTGACGTTTGAACAAGTGGTGATGATGGTACAGTGGAGAGGTAAAAAAAGGATGACATGGATGGGTGAGAGTCGGCTGAACCGCGGGGCATCTTAATCCGTCCAGCGCCTCTGACTGTTCATACTCGTGAATGAAACTGAATCTGAGGAAGATTTAAAAAAAAAAAAAAAAAACCCCAGAAGGAAATATCTCACCCAAAGGAGTGCCATCTGGGGCTGAACATTGAAAGGGGGCGAAACAGGACGGCCAGAGCTGGGGTCCATCAGAGAGAAAAAGGTGGGAGCCCAGCTGGGTCCCATTAGGACCGAACCACATGTGATGTGGGGGGTAGTGGCAGACCAAAGGGGCAGGAGGGGAGCAGAGAGGGCAGCGGAGAGGAAGTGCTGAGAGCAATGGGCCAGTCCCTGTGAAGCTTTATTAGGCCTGTCGTCTGCTCTTCTCAACAGGGCTGCTCTCACTCGCCGTGTATCGCCCTCCTCCTACAACACCACCTCCCTACCCTCCACTGCCCTCGGGCACCGCCAGGGTAGAACAGTATAAAACTATTTGAAGGAGGGAGATGAGACTGGACCACCCAGCCGTGCATACATACACACACCCATAATAGCTACCAGGAGGAGGCCTCAGCATGAGAGCTGCAGCTGCAAAAGGAGAGGGACACTTACAAACACGCATGTGCACACATGGAATGACACAAACACTCAAGAGGGGGGCACGTGAAAGCAAAGTGCGGCGGGGACAGGCGGTTCAGTCTTTCATAGAAATGTCAGGCCCATATGTGTTGATATCTGTTTTTTTTTTGTGTGTGTGTGTATGTTTGCGTGGGTGTTTTATAATTCAGTGCATTTTAGACTGAGCTAAGTTGGCCAAAAATCTAACGTGAAGAAGGGGCCATTTATTGCGCGATTTGTAAGAATTTGAGCATCTGCCATTAGCACCTGTGGAACTTGTGGTTTAGGTGCAGTTGTACAAGTCTGGGTGTTTTTGTGTGTGTAAAAGAAAGAGAAAAATCAGGAGAAAGATGACATTTCCATGCATTTAAATGCCTTTAAATGTGTTCATATTTCAGACTCAGCTCTCTACCTCAGACATCCCTGGAGAAATAGTGGTAATCATATGAACAAAATATAAAAACTATCTTAAACATTCTTTCCTGTAGAGTATGCAATGTCGTTTTTAGCATTATTAGTTGAAGCAATAACTAACTAAACAAAGTCTAAACCTTGACTTTGTATGGTGGCTAAACCTCATGGTGCCCCACAGTACCTTAATGTCACACTCCCCCTATTAAGTTGGAAACATATTAATAATGATGGTAAGCTTTAAAAATGATAAATGTAAAGTAAAATATGACATCTATTCAAGCTTTGAAATGGCAGAAGAACAAGATAAACCATGAAATGAATAGAAAAGTCAGGAAGGAAGTGCAGTTTATCCAGTGGTCAGACACTGACCCTTTTTTTTAAACTTATCATTGACCAGAAAAATAAAAATATTTGAACAACGAGACTAAAAGATTCAAAAGCCAAAATCAACCTAAATAACTGCTTGTTGTGTCTAAGGGAACTACAGGGGTTTTATTAGGAGGATTTATCAAACCTAACTATTATATTCCAACAAAAAGAATTACTGTGGCAGTTTCTCATAAGTGTAAAAGATATGTGTATTATATGGTCAGTTTTTTTAGTGCCTTTGTGTGTGTGAGGAAATGTTACACTATCATTCTGCTCTAAAAAAAAAAGATCTTCTCTTGTCGTTCCTCATCCAGGTCAAGACTTCACAGCCCCTATTACGAGACTTAATTCTTCAGCCATTCAGTCATTAAAGAGTTTTACACAGTCTGTCCTCAGACTTCTCTGGCTTGTAAAATAATATTTGTCTTTCCAACTGCACTGTGGACAAAAAAAGTCCTTGTGTTTTATTTTGGTCAGGATAGTAAAAAGAAAAATCCATTCTCTCCTTTACAACTTTAACTCTGACATAAGTTGTTTTTCTTGTCCTGTAAATACTTGTTTCTGAAAGTAATCACAAAAATCTTGGGTGGAGGTTAAGAGCTTTCTGTTTTCTTTGTTTCCTGAAAAGTCACAGATGTGGGAGATGGAAAGGAAGGTGAGGAAATCATACATCAGCATGAAAGGAAATAGGTTTCACAAATCTCTATTTTCTAACATTAAAAAAATCTTGTTTCACTCTATGAGAGGGGAAACGGGTTTAAAACCAAATATTGTTTGCATCACTTGATAATCTCATAGAGAAATAGGGAAAAAAATCTACAGAAACCTTAACATTTACAGATCAGATTCATAACTTGCTGTGCAGAAGGTATCAAACTAAGAATTTAGTTAAGTCCTGAAAGAGAAAATTGTGTAAAGCAAGAACTTAATCAGACTTTGACATATCAGGCTATTTCTCCTTACCTCCAAGTTCATTTTCTGGTCTTCGGAATAATGGTAAATTATTTGTACATTATATAGAACAAGGTGTGTTTTATATTTTTATTCTGTAAACAGCCTTGTCTTTAAAGGAAATAAGTAAAAGGTTAATTTGTCTATGTATCCATTATTGAGGTAGTGTGATGTTTAAGAGCAAAAGCTTGGGAGATAGTTTTCAATGTTCAGTGCCATTGTGAAATTAAGCAAAAAAGATGTTCTTTTTAATATTTAAGACATAATAATAATAAGTATAATTTAAGAGTGATCAAATTTATGTATAAGCAATTATATAAAATAGATAGAACAGCTAAAATGAAAAGTGCTTTGGTGCAGAATGGTTGTGTTTTAGACACCAAAGTAGCTTTCTCCTTCAGGGCATTTTGGGGAGCTGTTACTGTTCACGAGATTGAGGCATTCACTTAACAAACACTTTATTTGGAAGTCTGAGGGATTTGTGAAGGCGGCCCAAACGCCTCAGGGAGGTGATCAGGATTTACCTTTAAAATGGATTTACATACTTTTCTCCGTATCAAAGATCAGATATGGAAGTGATTCATGGATATACTAATAGTTAAATCAAATTAAATCTGCTCAGAATTTAGGGCATAGATTATTATTATCTTTAAATTATTTTGAAATGCAAATAGGAAAATTGAGTTGTTATTGTACAGATTTTTGAAAGAATTATGGGTATTCACTTTAGATGATTGTTGCACATTAGGGTCATATGTTTTTTGCCCTTTTGCATACTAAAGAAGAAGAGTATAATCAAGTTAGATATAGATGTTGGATAAGGGAAGAATACTTTTTTTATTGTCCATCTGCGGTAGCTGTAAACCGCGAGTATGAAGTTATTATTTTGGGTTGGAAACTAAGTGCAACAAATAAATCAAGGCTTATAGTAGGGAGAGTAGATTGGCTTTGTGCTATTTGCTTATGAGTAACTAGAAGCTTAAGGTCTTTTTGACTACACATTAACTTATGTTGCAGCTCTTAAAAGCATTAAATGTCTTTCAACTGCCTTTTTCTCAATCTGTTATTTCTTCTGTTCATATATTCACTCCTAATGTTTTACATTTTCTTTTTGTTATTTGAACCACTTTAAAACTTGCACCAGTTTCTCTCTTTGCGTTGCGTTTTTTTTTTCAAGTGGACTTTAAAACGCAGACAGGAAAACACATATACAACTAGCCGTGATATGAAGTGTTATGGTTCACACCTTATCAGATGTAGATGTTGTTATGACGGCAATCTGTAGCTACTGCAGCAATAGGTGCCAATCCTAGTAGTCCCTTATCAGTGTTTACAGTACCACTGGACATCATCCTTGCCAGCATTTTTTTTTCTCCATGATCACCATCACCGTTATTAGGTGTCAGGACCCACAGCTATGTGGGTGCGTAGGTGTCACTGAGGTGAGTGTTGTTGACAGAACAGCGCCCACTGCAGCTGGCTATGATGCATTGACTTCCTTAGTGTAATTTATTTAAACAGACGATTATTTCCTAATTCTACTGGCCACCTCTGAGTGTGGACAGAAATAGGAAGCTCCTGAGAAGATAACTGGTGCCATCGTTTTCCTCCATATTAACACTTTTAAGTGTTGTTGTTTTTTTATCCAACTTGCCAACATTTTCCAAGAGCAGAAATGATCATTCCAAGCCAAACAAGAGGCGATAACAAAGAACGAGACAAAAAAATAAGTGGGAGACTGTTGTGTTTGGTTTCAAGGCTAGGTGAGGCTTTTTAGCGTCGGCATTGTCAACACTCTCACAACATCAATGAAGCGGGGCAGAGCCGGGCTCCCGGCTCAGAACAGAGGCTGCCGTCACTGCTCGAGCCAAAACCACTCTCGTACACATTTCTTCTACCACACAGATCTTGTGAACATGACACCAGCAATTGTTGAAAAGCAACACGCAATTCTGTCATGGCACAGGTCGGGGAGTGTTCTTGCCCCGCATTTTCTTGATCTTGTTGATCCATCCCTTTACTCCTGCCAGATCTGGATTTCTCTCCTTCTAAAGAAAGTATGTTACACATGAACCCTCTTGATCAAAGCCCAATAAATGTATAATCTTTAGCTTCTGACTTCTGATGTTGAATTTGCGCGGGCCTTTTTATGTGGCAATTTGACAGAAATAGCCACTCATGAAACAAAAGAATCTCAAGATCAAATAGGGATATAAAGGCCAAGAGAGTGTGAATAATATGAAATACACATTACTGGAACACATTTGCTTTTTTAAAATTAGTGTGGGAGGTGGATAGCGGTGTAGTAGCAGAGAGAGAGGGAATTAGCTCTTTGGCTGCTAGTCTTTAGCTTTAGCAGTGTCTGATGACAGCTAGCTGTTATTCAAAGTGGCTGAATTACAAGCTACAACACTGTAGCAGCATACATCACCAAAGCCAAAACCTCAGAAAAGATTATCATCGACTAAATATACAATATAAACCACAATTATATTAACTAGCCTATGTGTTGCAAACATGGCTTGTTTGCATTGCTGGTTTAATATTTGGGGAAATTACTTTCATTTTTATTCTTGCCAAAATCTAAATTAAAATGAATAGTACCAGTCTTCTGTCTGCATGATAATGTCAAACCACAGCAAAAGTACTTAATAGCAGAAACACTGTTTTTGTCATTTTTGTCATTGGCATCGTATCCCCATATGGGAAAGCCAGTTTCTTCATTATTTAATTAAATAGACATCTGCCATTTTGTCTCTGCATTTCTGAGAGCTGATTGTTTTTTAATAGAATAGTTTATAGTTTTGTGTACACAGATAAAGATGTTGGGATTCTGAAAGATGCATGTGAACATCGGGATCAAAAACCAGAGCCTGAGATGGTATTCTTTTTTTTTTTTAAACTACTTGAAACCATTTTTTCTTACGTTCTTGAATATGTGTGAATGGGTGAAACTGGTTCCAACATTTAAACATCCAAATAACTAATTTTCTTTCCTGCAGGACAAATATTATTTTAACAAGTCAGCCATCAACCAGTGTATTGTTCATTTTTTTCACAGGTAATAGGTAAACAAATCCAGACAAATAATTGGATTTGTTTCTTTTCAACTCAGCAAATAGTTTTCCCAATAATTTATGTAAGTGGTTGCCGGATCAATACCTAATTGCCTAACCGCAGAGGTATTTTACATCCTCATTAGTTTTCTAACAACACTGTAAAGGTGTAGCTATATCCTCTTTGAAAGATATCATGTAATATGTTGCATTCCATTGATATCCTACTGATAGCTTTACCCTCAATATCCTATTTGGAAAGCACTGTTGACCATGTTTGAGTTTCCTGTAAGACCCACGTTATCTGTCCCAAGATAATATCCTAAGAAGAGAATTCTGGTCTAAACAAAGCCAGACAATGCTTTGTCTCTTCCTTACAATCTGAGGCTGGTATGAAGGCTACGTTCAAACTGCAGCCTGAAGCGACCCAAATCCAATTTTTTTGCCCTTATGTGACCTGTATGTGATCGTTCCATGCCAGTCTGAACAACACACTTCTTTTTTTTCAAGTGCAACGTAGTTCACTTGGATATGCGGTCCTAAATCTAATACTTATCCGATCTTTTCAAATATGACCTATGTCTGTACTACCAGGCGGCATTCTTTCGACCTGCACGCCATTGGTAGTTGACAAACGCCACTATTCTGCTTCCTTCCACGCAAAAAAAACAGCTAAGGTGAACGATGATGGAGAAAACAGTCATTGGAGAGAAAAGTAGGTTTCTGACTTAACTAGTATATGGGGGGATAGCTCTATCCAGGCTAGACTCAAGGGGTCTCATCTGAACTGTAGTGAAGGCGGTCCTCCACATTCTTGTTTTAAAGCATACCTAGTTAAAGTATTCCCCAAAGTCCAACCTGAACATTCTGTAAAGATGTATGTGATCCTTGACGATCAAAGTTATTTCTCGGTAGCTTGCATGGAATTCTTCGAGATGTTTGGAATAGAGGGAAACCTAATAACTTACGATATGAGAATGTGTGCCGGTTTAACGAAAATTCTTGGCAGAAAACCGGTGGGATTCCAAATTGAGCCAGTCAATGGAGGCTTATGCCTGGCTCTTCCTCCTCTCATTGAATGTTACGAGATCATGTTTAACAGAGAAGAAATACCAACTTGTAAAATTACTCCAGTGCATGTCCACTTGAGACATCTTGCTCCTCGCATTCCCAAACTCGACACTGGCGCCCAGATAGCAATCCTGCTGGGCAGGGACATTATTCAAGTTTACAAAGTGCAGCAAGAGGTCAACGGATCCCACAACACCCCCGGTGCACAGCGTTTGGACTTAGGGTGTGTAATCGTGGGCAGAGTTTATCTCAGTGCTCATAAGAAAACCATCAACGTGTTCAAAACTCAAACGCATCCCGACAGATATCCGTCTCCCCTCAGTCTTTGCTATAACAGCATCAACATCAAAGAGAAACTGTGCTCCGGTGGGGAGCAAAGGACTGGCCTCTCGGAACATGTCTTAAAGCCTGCTGCAGCTGAAGATTAGCTTGGGCACAATGCCTTTGTACGTACAGAGAACGATAATAAATGTACCATGTGTCTCAAGGTTGAGACCTTTCTGAAAGTTTCTGAGGACCATCAATATGAGAGCAATAATTTGGTTGCCCATTTGCCATTCGGGTCTCCTCCTCCTTGCCACTCCCAAATAATAGGGACCAGTGTCTAAACTCAGTTCTCTCAGAAGAAACCTACAAAAAAAACCTCAAATGAAACAACACCCCTCATCAGCAACAGTAATGAATGCTGGTACCTATAGCCCATCTCCTATTCAGAAAGGCAAGCCAAAGTTTGAAGGCACTTTGTGAAGAGATACTTCTACGTAGAGGACAGGTTGATTTCACTTCCCACTTCAGCCAGTAGGCCTGTTCAAGTGGACATGAGTCCAGTGTCAAGCTTCAAAAATGGCATTGGACCTTGGCCTATGCTGGTACTTTAACACCAAGACCTGTCCATTCAAGGCAGATGTTAACCACAAACCCTACACCTGCTGCGGTTTAATCAGTGATTAACAGCATTTTTTAAACCATTTGGATTAACTGCAAAAGTCACAATTAAACAGGTAAACTGTTGCTATGTGAGCTTGCAAGCGAGTTGGGGTACTACTCTGCCTGTGGACAAAATAAATACATGGAAATCATGGAAAATTTTCCTTCAAGATCTAAGTCTTAAAGGCCCCCACTGTTACATGCAAGCTTCCGTTTTAAGCTCCACTTACACACAACTGTGTATCTGTTCAGATTCATCAAGCTGAGCCATTTCAGCAGTAACAGACTGAAGAACTGTCATTGAACATTTTGAGGTTGGATTTGTACATGGAAATGCTAAACTGTTACCGCGTCCAGAACCCACTTACCTTCAGCTATGCGGAACTGTTCTTGTGTTTGACCTCGTCCTCGATCAATTGGATCTCAAACCAAACACTGTCAAATTAAACTTTGATAGCTGAGTGTTCCTGGAATACATTTGCAATGACGCTTTTCAAAAACGCTTTTATGTGTCTATTTCTTATTGTGTTCACCACATACGTCAGACTACTTCTCCTGAGCAGTTGTATGATGTTGTATCAGAGCAAAATCCTGCCAATCTAGCTGCTACAGCCCTTCCCGCATCAAAGCCTATAAACACTGTATGGTTTGCAGTTGCAAAGTATTCCGAGTAACTCAGTCTGCAGAGAACATGTTGTCAGTCGGCCCTATACTAATGTCCAAATTGCTCTTATTTCTCATCCAAACCCACCAAAGCAATGACTATAATAGCTTTTTATAATCTGTGTTAGAGATCGCTCTTCTATGAACGTCTATTCCCAGGAAATAGACCTAGCCCATGCATCCTGCTTACTCGTTGAAAGCATATTAATGGTGCTGTTCAGGCACTTTAATGATCTAATTAGCATTTCAATTGATCAATATAACTGTGACTTTAGTTCAGTGTATTTGCTCAAACTGGTGATTATTAACAAACTATTTTATAACTATTTTGTGTTATGTATTTCAGATTCACTCGACCATGTCTCGCCACAATGTTGAAATGTCATCTGTCTCAGAAAAACATGATAAAGGAGCAAGGCACTCGGATTCTGGCTTGTGAAAAATAATTTTTTGGCTTGCTGTTTGCCTTAGTTAACATACACAGAGTATTTAACACATAGTGGTAAAAGTACACAACTTGTTGTTTCAGGACTTGTGCAGATATTCAATTAAAGCAGTTATTTTAGTCTCCACCTTATAATGCAGGCGGTTAAGGGCAAAACCTCAAAGAATGTGCATGTGTAAGCCTTTTTGGGGAATAACAACGATACAACAATAAGAGTGGTACTCTTAGGGAGGATAAATGTATTCTTAAAGTGAAAAAAATCTTCTACAAAACATGAGATTTTCTTTATCGGTAAACATTTTGGACACTTTTGCTCTATGACTTACTTGCATGCACCCACACGCATTAGCACATACAAACACACATGCACATAGTTCAGCGATCATGCTGACCACCCAGCCAGAGCCCCCTGGGCCCGACCTCTCACCTCACTCAGAAGCGCCATGGCTGAGAAAAACTACACCCTCCACTTCCTTTCCCTCTGTCCCTACCTAGTTCATCCCCTTCCCACCTCCCTCTCTCTTTCAGTTCTCCCATTCCGTGTTGTAACAACTTGTAAAAGAAAGACTTTGACCTTCACTGTAAAAAGGTCCCAAGCGTCTTCACTCATCTGTTGTGTGTGGGAGTGGGTTAGGCAAATTCAGACTCAATACTCTGCTATGTTCTGACATCCTGTTCAAAGTCCCATTGTAAATGTCCAAGGTGTACTAAAAGAGGTTTTGTTTAAACAAACCAAATAACTTGTATCCATTAACAAAGGCTTTGCTCTTAATAACAGCCCAACCTCGTAAAGCTATGAAAGCTAACCACGTTTTTTCATTAAAACTTGTTTTTGTAGATCAATATCTTTTCATAAAACCTTTAAGGCACTGGAACATTCCCTCCTATTAACTAGACCAATTTAATTTTGAAACATTTGTCATTGAGCTGAAATAGAGGATCAAGTTTGAATATCTGAAACTATTTTAATTTAAGTACCTTCATCCGAGTTTGGGTTCATTTCATTAAAAGATGTGGCTCAAATTAATTCTTCTACAGTATATGACCTACCAAACTAAGGTGTCTTGAACCTTACATTAAAAGAGAGGATCTGATTATCTAAAACCAAACTAAAATCTAAACCGCATATTGAAATGCTTCCATCTTTAAAGCCTTTACAGCTATCTTTTTGATGGACAAAATGAAACCTTATTGCTTTTAAAACACAGATCCCTAAGCACTGTCAGTAAAGTGTTTTTAGAGCAGTAAACGTCTGTATTCGTATTGACATTGTTTCACTTTAAAAGCTAAACAGCCTTTTTTACATGTATTTTCTAATTACAGATATCACAATAGTCTGGCAAGCACTTAATAGTTTTTTTCATGTATATGAGATATTTTAGAAATGTTTTCTCAGTCCTAATCTGAAATTACTTCAATATTACAATGTTTGTTTGTTTTTTAAAGTACCAATTACAGACAAATTTCAAACCTCTTTAAATGACTTTTTTTTGTAATTTCTGGTGACCTCTTAATTAAATGGCCCTGCAACATGTGGGCTGGGCTGTTAATTTAACCTTTGGATAGCAATTAAAACGATGAAACACTCTTTCACAGCTTATCTGGCCACGAGATTTTCAAATCAGGCGGCTGTACAGTCTCCAAGAAACAGATAAAAAATTTACCGAACATCCATGTCGTGCATTTTTTTTGTAAAGGCAGACTCGATCCCAAACCCAACGCCAGGGAACCAAACATAGGTTGAAAGCCAGGTGGCCATTTTTAGTTTCCAATGAAATTCAGGCAACTCTCTCACCTCAGAAAACAGACACCAAGCTCTGCTTTGCTCTGTAATTTACCTGGAACACACATATGAACATTGAATATTGAAGCATCTACAGATTATGGAAAAATATTTAGCCTAATAAATTATTTTTAACAATGTTACTACAATGGACTGTTATACGTTAGCTTATTTTAACTTTTCAAATTAGACTCATTTTGGTAAATATTAAATGTTCATAAAAGCAATGTGTAGAACATTTGGTGCAGCTTGTCTTGGCGCTGTACACACAGCTACAAATGTTACATTCTCATGTATGTTCAGCATGTGTGTGCCATTCGTGTATGTCATACTTGCTTTGCTCCAGGCTGGATGCCTTTTCGTGTGCCTGTGTGCATCGGTATGCGTGTGGATGTGTGTTTATGGGCCACAGCAGCCCTCTTTATAAACACATCAGTTGGGCTGACAGTGCACGGCAGGAGGTAGAGAGAGCCCTGAGACAGGCCTGGGACAGAGGCCTCATAAAAAATCACTTCTAATTTATTTCCCTCCAAATTGGAAAGTGCACGCTCACACCTGACTAAATCATCACGCGTCAACTGGAGACGGCCCCCCACCACAAGCTGACGAAACCTGACCCCGGTTTTGCCGCGCGGACCAAAGCCAGCCCTGGCAGAGAAAACATGGTGTCGCGCAGCATACAAATACAATCCTTAATGGCTTTCGCAGATGTGTTGCTCCCGATAGCTCCTCCTAAGCCCGTTCACCACCGCCTCCGACCTTGCAACCTGCCAACTTGATCCAACCGAAAAGAATTCTATCAAATTTTTCATTTCAGTCTCTTTTAATGGGTTTGCGTGCCCTCTCGCTATTTTCATCTTCACGTCTTCATCTACCCTGTTCCTCTTTCTTCACCATCATTTTCCAATTTCTCATGACTCTTTCTTATCTGGTTCTCATGTTCACTTCTTTTTTTTTTAATATCTTTTTTTCGTTGTCCATCATTTGACCTTTTGTTGTTATTTATACATGTACCTATTTCTTATCAATGTCCCACTCATGATCTACTGTTTCCTGAGGTGGATCTCCCATGTGCTAATGGGAAAAACAGGCGTTCAGGCAAAATAGTTGGACAGGGTAACCGTAAACTTGACGAACACTGCGCAAACAGCAGGGGTGGTCAGCAGCACTTGAAGGGGCCAACAAAAGGCCGGTTTTCGAGTGCGAGATGTAAAATGTGTAACGCAGCTATGTGGTGATGTCAACACATATGAAATGTCTAAAGAGTAAGGCAACAATGGACCAGAGAACTTCTGCTGGAAAAAATGGACCAGGCTCTAATACCGGAAAAGTATCTAGTGAAGAACCTCCTGATCCTATAAATCAGTGAGCAGGGATGACCAGCGTGTCTTTGAGGTCATCGGGTGGGAAAATCATTTGACCAGTTTTGGGTAGTTGGTCCCAGGACGCCTCTGGGAGGCTGGATAGCGTCTCGGAGTCACTCCCCTGATGCCAGTCAGTAAAACAGGGGTGGAGATGAAGACCCTCGTTGGCGTAGGAGGGAATGAAAACATAAAAGGTGGAGGAGGCAGGACAAGGCAGCCTAGAAGATTCAGCAAACCCTGAACAGTCCCACAAACTTGTGTTGGCACAACTGCTGTAAGCAAAGAATTTTAAGCCCAAAACATTTTGAGGAAGCATTCGACACATTTATGTCTTTGGCCTGTGAAGGGAACTAATGATAATTGCCTTTGTAATGAAAAGGCAATTTATACTTTAGACTGTATAAGATGGATGCAGAGTCCTGTGTATAAAATGAATACAGGAGATTTATTAAGTTAAAAATAGTTCTAAGTTTTATCAGAATTTATTTTTATTTTTTTATAGTGTAAATCAAGGGGCAAGAAATCTGTTGACAAACTGAAATAGTAGAAGATAGGCATGTTTAACATTTCCAGAAGAAGTTATGTCTTTAAAACTTGCATGATTGAAGGTTCAGCCTGGTGATGTCAGGCAGTTTTGCTCCTGCCTGACATCTGGGGCATCTCCTCGTCAACACATCTGGATTAGGGGTTTCATTTAAGGCATTAGCTGCTTTCAGGTGGCATATTTATAAATGTTAACAAAGTTCATAAATCACCATCAGAAAATAATGAATTTGAAAAGCAGTCAACCCTTCTTAGAAACCTTTTTTCAAAAATAGAAACATTTTGAAAAACCTTGAATGAGACAAAGTAAAGCACAGTTTATGCCTAGCTGCCGATTGAGCTGTCAGTGGTGGGATTTTATTTTGGAACTCAAGTTTGGGGAAAGATCACAACTGCTCACTTGATTTGTTATCATAAAGTTTCTGACAAGTGTTATACCTCATTAATCCACCACAAGTTCAAGAAGTTTTGGCCATATTTATAGTAAATCCAAGTCCAAATAAAAAAAGACAGGCATATGATGTGCTCCCCATTGATATTAGAATAGTTTTAACTTAGGCATGTGGTCTGTGATGACATGTCAACACATCCAATCAAAAGGAATCTGGAAGGTCTCAACAGAGTAACCAATCTTATGATGTGAATATCATGACCTAACTTGGTATTCAATGTAAATTGGCATGTCAAATGTAAAATACTATGAAAACTGCATAATATTGAAAGTATTTTTTCAAGAAAATGAAGTTAAATTTGACCTTTGAAGGCTGTTTTAATACGTTTTCAATTTGTATTTATATATTTATTTATTTACAGGAATAAGCCTCTACACGTCTAAGACCTGATATAGTATTGGGGCCAAGGAGTAGATTGAGAGCTGACTGTTCCCTGGGAGGAGTTAGCAGACTAAGCACATGAAAATAAAACGCTTAGGTACAGTATACAGAGAGGATGGAAAGGTAGATTTGTTCAGTAGAAGTAGGATGTAGAAAATTTGTTGCAAAGTCTGTTGTCTCAATTTTTAGCGAGGAAGGTGTAAATGGACAGATTGTAAGAGAAACATTGAAAAAATTGAAATAATCCAAGTCCACTGAATGGATTTGGTAATTTGGATAGACAGACCTGAGGGGGAACGAAGGAAGAAATCCAGGAAGTGGAAGTGTACATAGGCCATCTTGTTACTCTTTATGACTACAGGTATGTTTAGTCTTTGTAGCAGGCCTTTTTTAAGACTGTTTAGTATTTGTAGCAGACCTTTCTGTTTGGTTTGGTTGGTGCTTTAGCCAATTTGGCCACTGTTTTTGATTAGTTTGATTGCTGGGTCTGCCCAGTGTCCTGTCTCTATCTTCTGCACCATCTATATTTTCATTAACCCTTACCCAAACCAGGATTTGAATCCTTTCCTTGTTTGTAATCTCTGCCCCCTTTTTTTAACTTTTTTTTTTCAATTCAAAATAACTTAATTTTATTTACAAAATTTATTTCCAACATTATTTTTACAGTATTTGTCAGCACAAAAGTATAAACTTTTGGTGCATACGTATTGCTTCAGAATGTAGGTTATCAAAACTGTGCTGTCATTGTTATGATAATTATTGCATTTTAATGCAAAAAAAACAAATAGTGTACCTTAAATATTTTAACTTCACATACGTGATATGTTTGTGCAAGAAACAAGTCATCCTATTTATCAGCAGGTTTCTTGTTCAGATTTTTCTTGTTTGGGACTATCAGTTCAGTCCTAGTAGCCTACTATGCTCACCATTTTAATAAAGACATCTTGTTCCTCAATTAGCCACATGCTAATTTGCACAATTTAGTAAATCTAGCCTCAAATATATTAAATTGTAAAAGTGTGGCTGCTTGCACTTGTTTTGTGGTTAGAGACACATTTCAGCAGCTGAGACTTCCATAAACACTTAAACAAAGACTAGAAGTCTGCACAAATGACTGAACTTACAAATGTAAGCATATCATTATCAAAATCTTAACCTTCAGCCTCCACTGGTGGTGGATGCTACCACCACTAAATTAAACCACAAAAAGGACTGAAAACAAAATGAAGACGTTATGTCACACAGGATCTAATCCACATTTCAGCCTAATGTACAAATACATTAAACATGGGGATAATTCCAGAAATTCAGAGTTTACGGAACAATTTGATTACATTGTTTTGATTTTTTTTCATACAGTTGGTGGAAAAGGCTTGACTCAAATATGGACAAAACTGTTCACTTGTAGAATGACGACCTCTCTTCTCCACCAGTTGTTAAGCTGACTCCACAGGGTCTCTATAACTCATCCAGACTGAGTGACCAGTCTTGTGTGTACATTCCAAACATGGTTGTGACCTTTACCTTCCCACCACAAACACTGCCCCCTTCATTATATAATGAATACTGTAGTTGAGGAGTTTAAAACCAAACAAAGAAAACAAATCCAAGCATGCCATGTAAAAGCCAAAAGTGGTAAAAGCGGCTAAGAGGCTGACAGAAAAATAAAACACTGAACGTGCCATAAACAGATTGAATACTCTTCCACAACATCCACATCCATAGTTGGTCTTGCCATGGACCAACAGATATCTCTCCATTTGAAATAAATTTAACATAAAAATGAGAAAGTATAAACAGAAACAGACAAACAAAAAGCATAAGATAAATAGAAATATCTACATACATTTCCTTTCGATTGTTCTTTGAGCTGTGTTGTCAGGGGCATCAGGGTGGGTTCTGACTGTTGTTTATGTGTATGCTCTCACCAGCAGCTCAGATTACCAGGTCCTAGTTTGGAGATCTCAAAAAGGCCTAAGACAATGTTCTCTGATGGATTTGTGGAGGGCGATGGGGAGTGCGGGGTACTAGAATCGCCTTTACAAGCTATGTGATCTCTTTTTAACCAAAGCAAGAGCTGTGTCCGCATTCTTGGTCACAAGTCAAGCCTGTTTCCTGTTCACGTTTGGACTTAGGAATTGCTGCAATTTATGATCCTGGAGGGTGTCTGCTTTGAGAACTTCAGGATCGAATCTCTGGTTTTTGCCGATGATGTTGTCCTGTACCAGAGTGGTTTGCAACTGACTCTGAAGTGCCGGGATGGGGAAAAGCTTCTCCAAATCTGAGGCCACGGCTCTGTACTGGAAAACGGTGAAATCATCTCACTATGGTAACTGGTGGTTAGCACCATCACCTCATAGTAAGAGGGTTCTGGGTTCGAGTCTCAAGGGACCTTTCTGTGTGGAGTTTGCATGTTCTCCCTGTGTCTGTGGGTTCTCTCCTGGGTTCTCCGGCTTCCTCCCACAGTCCAAAAACCTGCATGTTAGGGTTGATTGGACATTCCAAATTGCCATTAGGAGTGAGTGTGAGTGTGCTTGGTTGTTTTTCCTTGTGTGTCTCTGTGTGGCCCTGCGATGGACTGGCTGACCGTCCAGGATGTACCCTACCTCTTGCCCACTGACCACTGGGATAGGCTCCAGTTATTAGGGAATGAGCAGTAATGATGATGGATGGATGGATGATCTCTCTGTGTTGGGAATGAGTCCCTGCCTGAGGTGGAGGAGTATAGGTATCTAGTATGACATTTTTATTTTTCTTGATTCTTTTCTTGTTTTTCTGCTTTTAAATTCTCTGTGAAGCACTTTGAATTGTCTTGTACACGAAATGTGCTATACAAATAAACTTGCCTTGCCTTTCCTAGTATAGTATAAGTATCTTTGTTCCAGTCCTCACATCTGATCACAAGATCTGGATTGCGATCAAAACAATGAGATCCCAGCTGAAAGTGTCTGAAATGGAAATCTTTCTGATAGCCAGTTTGCAGTGTTGGAGCAGAACTGATGCTCCACATTGAAAGGAGTCAGTTGAGGTGGTTTCAGTATCCATTTTCATCACCTCTCTTCAGAAGCTTTCTAGGCAGATCAAGATGAGAGGAGACCCTAGGGTAAGCACAGCACTAGATGGACTCATTTTGATCAGCTCTAGCCTGGGAATATCTCGGAAAGAGGAGGTGCGGATTGTTGCTGGGGAGAGGGAGGTCTAGGTTTCTCTCCTGAACATGTTAACTCCATGGCCACACCTCGGACAAGAGGATATCTATTCTGTTTTTAAGAGTTTTGCTTGTCAAATTCTTGATACTTTTTGGTCTCTACTGCTTTCACAGTGGCAATGTTGTTACAAGTAGAGGAGAGGACAGATAATCAAGTTAGGAAATATTATTTAAATTTGCTACATAGTGTTAACGGAGAGACGTTCCTTTTTACTTTTTCTACATTTTTATAGTCTCGTATGAAAGAACGGTTGCCCGCAAATGGCGGTTCGATACATGTCGAGTACATGTCGGGATGTCTTTGGCATTGAACCCCCTTTTGCCGGAAATGCAGCCTCAAATAGGGCATAATGTTCTGGGTCCTGTTTGTGCTGGTCTCAAGCCTGGATAAATGGGAGGGCCACATCAGAAAGCACACTCTGCATAAAAATTCCATTAAAAATGTACCACACAAGTCAAGATTGAGGCATCGTGGCAATCCCTGATGGAACAATACAAACGGTAAACAACAACATTGTTGTGGTTATTATTTACTTTTTACTTTCTTGTGGACTCTTTATATCTATTTTTCTGTTTATATTTTCAGTATTAACTTGAGTGCAAATTATATTTGCAGCACTGACGTTGCTTCTGTCTAAGTCATTTATTGTCACATTTTTTATATTTTTATTTAATCTGCAAACAATATACAAATGCCAAAACTTGGAACAATGTCCCCCAAACTCTCTGCTCACATGCTCCTTTCTCTTGTCAGGGAAAAATAACTAATATCTATACTCTGACCATATTCTCATCTCTGTATAGTTTTAAATAGGTCCATTGTAACAGTTGTAATAACTCAAGTAAAAACAGCTAAATGTGCCTTTGCGAAATCAATAGATGACTAGATCTAGATAAAAAGCAGGATCAAAGAGAAAAACATGAGTTGGATGCTAAGCTTCGAAGAATTATCAAAGGATAAATCACAGGACAAATTCAGACATTAAGTCCATCAAGTTTGAACTACATTAAACATGATCTTTACAGTAACAACATAAAACAAAATGATTAGCTCAACCATTTTCAATTCAATTAAATAAAATGTCATTTATGTAGCACCAATTCACAATAAATACACCATCTAGACACATTGAAATACAGTCTAGTTCAAGTCAATTAATACCTTAATAAAGTTCAAGTTTATTAAGTTCTAAATTATTCAAATACATACAGAGCCAATTAAGAAGGTTTCTGGATAAATTGATTGCACCAAGTTGTCTGTTCTATCCAGTTCCTTATCCTAAGTTCACAAGGCAACTGTGGAAAGAAAAACTCTCTTTTAACCGGAAGAAACCTCTGGCAGAACTGAAATGAGAAAGGGCATCCATCTTCAGCTGCAGTTTGAGAAAATAGGAAAGAGACACACCAAATACCACAACAGTAGCTCGGGAAAACCTGAAGGAAAATCCCAAGCTCATTACAACAACAATGTATCCTGTACATGAAGGAAAGGGGCAGAAATGGAGTGAGGAAAGGTGCATAATTTCAGCTCCCACAAGAGTCTAGGTCTGTTCTATGGAATGTTTCATGGTCACCTGAGCCTTTCCTAACTATAGACTTCATCACAAAGCAAACTTTTGAGCTTAATCTTAAAGGTAGAGAGGGGCATGAGGTTCCCATACAAATATTGGTAGTTAGTTCCATAAAAGAGGGACGTGGTAGCTTTTGGAGACTAGCAACTGAGAGCTCTTTGGGGAAATATCCAACTATGAGCTCTTGAAGATATGATGTAGCTTGGTCATTCAAAGCTTTATGTATGAGGAGCAGAACTGTCTACTGTTTTTTGGATACACCTACCACCTCATACCTCCTCCCCCTGATCAGGAGAGGCTGTTAGAGTAGAGGAAGTATCAGTAGAGGAAGTATCTTCTTCCTCCTGAAGTGTGTCACCATTTTTATTGATATTAGCAAAGCAGAATCTGTCATTTAGATATGATATATTAACTGCAGATGCAGTTTCCATAATATGTTATAGTCTCTGCAATAGAATGTATCGTATTATATGACATCAAATATTGCACTTACAGCAAACAGAACAAGCAAAAACTCTAACTCTTAGAAGCTAAGAGGAAATCTTTGGAACTTTCACCAGTGGTGTCTTTGTGCTATAATGTGCTTTCAACCTTTTCCATATACTAAGTTCCTACACTAGACTCCATTTGCTTCTAAGTTCCTCACACAAGAGCTAAACAAAGGAGTTGAATACAGACACAAGGAGGTCTGAGACAAACGATTTAATATTGATTAAGATCAGCCTTGCTCCAAAAACGCGATTTCAATAGAAATATTTTTTTCAAATTTGGCATATCTCTATTGAACCATAAAATCTGTTTGTGAAAAAGCCCACTTTACATTCAGTTTTTTTATAATTTACAATCCCTTTCACAGGTCATGAAATCAGTCTGAGTTGATCTGTGAGTTGAATAAAAGTTTAATTTGAAATTTAATATCAATGACCCCAGGCATTATTAAGAAAGAGTCTTTTATAGACATCTAATTCACATGAATCTATTTCTGTTCAACTGACAGAGGAACTGGAAACTGTATTAAAGAAAATTTACATTTGGGGAAACTGCATCTTCTGCTCCACTTCGAAAATCATGACAAAGGTTACCGATTACAGTTAACAGGCCTATGAGTCACAAAGTCTGTGCATGCCACTCAAGACGCTCAAACTCTTTATTTAGGATCTGACTTCATTCTTCATAAGATATGATCACGTCAAAGCGATTTTGTGTTGATTTCATTTTATCTTTTTACCTCAAATCATGTCGTTATATCCTATAACTTACACAAAGTGTATAATATGGATGTTCCGGACACCCAAAATTTCCACATTTTGAAGGTCCCACCCACTAGTGGAGATGTAGATCCCTGAGTAGTAAACTACAGGGCAATTCCCTGTCTGCTCAAATCCTGTTGAGAGTGTTACAGACCACTGGCTTACTTTGCAAACCTCTGGACTCCATTGCATAATGACAGAGGAAGTCATTCGTCAATGCAGTGGAGAGGAATGGACCTCAACTATGTCCCTTTTTCTCACTCTCCCTTTCTCTCTCGGGACCTGCTGCTCCCAGAGTTTGAAGGTGATGTCACAGCTGGGCTGTGTAGGGTTTGTGTAGGGCTAAATGTGCTTAAGAAAGACTGAAGAAGCTGTCCAGATTGGCCAAAATTGCAGGTGCGCGCGTCCCTCCCTGATGATTTACTATGCCAAGTGATCATCCCTAAACACACAACAAGAAAGCCACCCGTCTGTCTACACAAACAAACTAACAAACAAACACGCTGAGGAAACAGACAAACAAGCTGTCAGGCAGACCGATGGCCACCTCCTATTTATCAATCACATCCCAGAAACCAGTGGGAGTCTCGTTAGCTGGGATGAGGACTAAGCAGTGGATTTTAATCTATGTACCCATCGCCCCTGCACATCGACCTGAGTTCATGATCACGAGAACACATGTTTCTGGCACCGGTTTCTCTGTCTGTGTTATTACCGCTCATGGTTGCAGGTTTGCGAGGGAGCGAAATGTGTGGGATCTAACCTATGTCCGAGCGGCAGCCTGTTCAAAGGCCTGTTTGTATTATTACAGCTTGTCCAGCTGCTCGTGACGGACAAACAAGACTCAGAGCTCCAAGCTGCAAAACACAGACCTCCCACCTTATTGCAGGACCCCCGTGTTCCAGGGCAGACCGGCACCCGGGTATCCGTAATGGACAAATAGACAAGCCGCCAGACGTGAGGGAAAGTTTTGTCAGAGAGTGATCCCGAATTCATTTCTATTCCAACATCAAAAGTTTCCTTGTTTTGGTGCGCTCAGTCAGGGGAAAAAGTTCTGGTCATCTGGGATGGGTCTTTAGGTTTCTCCCAAATTCAGATTTCTATCTCACTATCGTTATTCCCCTCGAAAGTGTCGTATTTGTCCCTGTTCAGCAACAAGAGGCCGAGCTTTGTTTCAAATTAATCATGTTGATCAATTTCAAGCAGATATATTATACTTTTGTCAACATTTGCACAGTGAGGGCCAGGAACCCCATTCTCCACCAGTGGACGTTATGGAAAAAAGTGCCTATATATGTTTCTGAAGCCCGCTATATAATGAATAGTGTTACCTCCTGTCAAAATATTGAGCCTCCATTCGCTTTTTAAATCCCGCATACTTCTCGGAGCAATCACCATCAAAACAAAATATTGCTTTATATACACAGTGATCGACTTAGAGGGGCTGATGAAAATTGATGCCTGTGTTTTTAGTGCGGACCTTTTTGCCAACTATATTTCTTCTCGGCTGTGTACTCAGCGTGCACTCGGCTGCCCTCTGAACAGCTCTCTCCTCTGGAGATCTCCCCAAATGGATCTGATGGTGGTGATTAAGATCAGAGTAAGCTAACACTCCTGCTCCCCCACCTCCTCTTCCCCACCTCCATTCTCTGGCGTTCACCTCATGCATTGCCCATGCTTTCTCTCCCCCTCCCGGCACCCACTGTCCTCATCACTCCACATCCATCCTCTTCATTTCCCTATTCCTCATCTCTCCTACTCCTCCGCCTCCCTTCTCCTCGTGCTCCTGCTCCCTTCTCTGACTCAGGGTCCCTGTGTGCCTGTATGTAACATCAGTAAAGCTGTCAGGCAGCCAGGCCAAAGTAAACAGCCCAGCACAGGGTTCAGGGGTGATGGGGGCAGTGATGTTTTTCCTCAGGAACACGGGGACCCCTGGAGGCTTCTGGCTGGGGCCAGGGAGGGGCCAAAGGGGGGGGAAGACGATCCCTTAAGTTGCCCCCCATAAGAACACACACTTCCCTGTCCATCTTTTTTTTCCCTCTTTGCTTCACCATCTTCCGTCTTGTGTGTCTTTTTCTCACCACGCTTCTTTCTTTGTTGGGATACTTGTGTCTTTTTAAGTCTGTTCGCACAGTTTTTCAACCTATTTCACAAGCATATGTCTTTAAAAAGAAACACTTGAACTAAAATATTCTAATATGTGTCTTACATGCAGAACACGGCATATGGGAGTTAAAAAAATAATACAAATCTTCATTCTAATTACATAACTGTGACTGTTAAATCACATTTTAAAGGCAGAGGGATTTAGATTTAATGTGCTTGTGGAAGCATTTAGCCAATCCATTAAGTTATTTGAAGGGGTGGAAAAGGACAAAAGTAGAAAAGAAGATGGTAAAGACGTAAATGAGAGTAGAAGGCAAGCAGTGGGAATATGGAAACAGTGTATGAGGAAGAAGATAGGTGTGAAGTGATATCCTTCACCCAGGCATGACCCCGCACTGGCTGACTGAGCTTTTCTTTCTGAGGGAGACTGACAGCCCAGTCGAAAGAGAGAAAGTTGAGGGGGGGGGGGGGGGGGGGGGTCCAGGAGTTGCATATCTGTAGCTAAACTCGAAGCAACTGGGAGTCAAAGTGTGGAGAAGTTCAAGAAAGCACCAAGGACAAATAACAAAGTTGAGGTTTTAAATTACAACCAATGAAGGATTTATATTTGGAAAGTCCTTGTCCCGAGCTGGGGCTTTGCTTAGGTTTTTTGGACTTTGGTTTTGGGTTTCAGTTTTTGTACGTTACTTGCACAGTAACCAGTTAGAGTTCTCTTTGGTTTTTTGCTTATATTTGAGTTGTAGTTTGTAGTTTGTAGTTGAGAGCTTTCCTTGAATTTCCAGTTTTCCGCTTGTCCTTTTCACTATCATGGTTTGTTTCGCGGTGCCTTTGCTTCCTGTGTTTTATTTTGGTGTCTTTCTTCGCTTCCTGTGTTCTTCCACTACTTCTTCACGAACATCTCTTCCCTCAGTTCCTTCCTTGGCTTCTGTTTAAAAACTCTCTTCTCTTCCCCTGTCTCATTTGATCTGTACCCACTAATCAATCTCCCCTCTATATAAAGTTTGCTACTTCATTCAGACTTTGTCTTGAAAATATGAATATTCCTTAATCTCCTTTGTCCCACGTTCCACGCCTCTTGACGCCTTCTTAGTTTCCCCGAGTTTTCATGTTTTATTTGGGGTTCTTGTATCTGACTCAGACGCTTTTTGTTATCTTTCATAATAAATCTGTGTTTTTCCCCGAAGTTCCTTGTCCTTATTTTTTGGCCCCTGCCGTCGCAGCTTCCCTACGCCACGACAGTCCCAGAAGGAGTGCAAAGCAAAGTATTGTTTGACTGAAGACAGCAGATGACCAGGCCAAGAAAAGCAAGTAGAATTGAATTAGAGGAGAGCCACTGAGCAAACCAGAAGAGACGTGCAGGACAAGAGCGCCAGCAGGAAGAGTAGGACCATTACCCTTTGTACATCAGCCATTACGTCTCTCAGACGCCCCGGGGAGCGGGAAAGAAACAATAGAGAGAGGGTGGAGGGATCAGTATAAATGGAGAGATGAATTAATTAGAAAGAATCTGTTGGAAGAGGGGTTTAAACCTAATTTTATCAGTAAATCCTGTTTGCCTTAACCTCCTCTAAGTAGCAGGTGGGTGGTGTCAAAAAGGCTTCTTTTTGGTGGGACAGTAGGAATTTACAATGCCCAGGAGCAGCCCAGGGATGATAGACTGCTCTGTGGAACTCCTAACAAGGTTCTTTGATTTTCAAGTGGTTGCCCCCATGTCAAATAGTCCATAAAGGACTTTTTTTTCTGTCCACTTCCTGCCGATAATCGTTTTGCTCTGAGCTGAAATGGGTGTTTTTTTATTTCAAATAAGATGGGAGACAAAAATCTTTCCACCAAAAAAGGAGTTAAAATTTGTAATTTGACAAATGAAAAAGACTTTCTCTGGAATTTCCTGTTGTCAAATATGGCAAGAAAATGAAGGAAAATCTGTGCCTATGAGCCCAAGAACAATATTATTTCCTCACTTAAGAATTTGTGCTCATATCTATTGAATTTCCTCAGATTCCAGTTTAAACACACTGATTTCTGCCCTTTTTTAATGTCACTACTTACCTTTTTTTGACCACATTATGGGACTGTCATGTCTTCATTTTCATATCTTCATTTTTTCCACAACTGCAACTTGAGATCTCCTTCTCCTTACCTTCCATTTTTCAATATTTCTTCCTGATCCTGGTTCCAAATAGCTTGCAGTTTTCCTGTTACTGCTCCCCATCAATCTGATGCTACCTCAATGGCCTGTGACGGTGCATTGACAGTCTTACTCCACAAGTCTTGTCTTCCTCCATTCACCTTTGCAGCCACATTTTAAAAGGCCGAGCCACTACCCACTTATCCAGGCTGACCTCGGGACAGAGGCAAGGCACACCCAGGACAGGTTGCCAGTCCATCACATAGACAAGCAATCACACACATTCACTCCTAGATGTCATTTAGAGCGTTCATAGACCTAAAATGCATGTTTTTTGGGCGATATGGGGAACTAATCGAAGGGAAGCAGACACAGGGAGATCGAGCAATTCCACAAAGTGAGGTCCAGGGATTCAAACCGAGGACCCTCTAGCTGTGGGAGGGGACGGTGCTAACAGACACAGCACCTTGCCGACCATAGAGGGGAAAAATATCCTTTTTTGTTTAGTTATTTTTCAAAAATGTAATTAAATCTCCGTATTAGTCTATAGAAAGTGCAACCCACAACATTTTAGATCAAATTTTCTACCTGTCCGATACAGATTTGTGATTTATCACGGACTATTACTTTCATGACTGCTTCTCTTCAGGGTACTGTAGACTTGTTTCTCTCTGAGTTGCCAGTAATGGTTTACATTTACTGGATGTAAATCCTGGAAAACCTGTTTCTGTGTATTTTTTTTCTTTTTTCTCTTTAGGCTTGAGTGTTCTATTTCCATGCATATCACTCAGAACATCTGTCCTGACACTTTGATGTCTGTATGTTTAACTTTTACATCTCTAAAGTTATGTTTGTACTCACTCCAAGTTTTAGACACAGTTTACTGGCAACAACAAATGACATTTGCCATATTGGATTACTTTCGATTTAATTGGGAAATTTCTTGTTTAGATTATGACTCAGTTCAATTAGTCACGCACAGCAGCTTATTGAGCTCTTTTATCTCCTACTGTTTTAGCTCAATTTGATGCAGAAATATTTTCTTATAATGACATTTTTTAATACTCAGCTGTAAAAAAAAAAAAAGTTTTTAAAAAAACTCTGATTCCTGTCTGCAAAATACCAGATAAAGCATAGCTGTACAAACAGCCATATGTTTTCCCGGGTTTTTATTGTGCAAAATATTTTCGGTAGAGTAATAACTAAATGGAGGAATGACCAAGAAGGCCATTTTTCTCAGTGTGTGAACATTATAGGAGGAAGGAGACGCAAAAGAGTATGGCTCAAACTCTACAGTCAAATAACATGAAATTTCAAATCGGTCACAATTTCAATATTCAGAACGTGATTATGTGTTGGTGGCATTTCTTGAAAATCTGCAGTCATTTCTGCCTGCTGGTCGGCCTAACTCTGCTTTTTCTCAGCCTCTCACTCGCCGATTCTTGATCTACTTAGATTTGCAACATCTAACTGCCACTTAACCTCACTTTCTCTACTTACCCATCTGCTCGCCCCTTCAGCTTCCAATCCATCATCTAGCCGTGCCTCTAGCCCCATGAAATGACTGCTTGTCATGAACATCATTAACCCACCCCTACCGCAACCCCACACACACATATACACACACATACGTACACACACACACATACGTTTGATCAGATGCCCCTTTACCTCTACTTAGGGCGCAATCTCAAGCTACTCTAACCCTGCCTCAGCCTCTCACTGTGCAGGCCGTTGTTTCTCTGCTCTGCTCTCCCTTCTTTATGCGTGATATTTCTCCTGGGCGAGGGGGGCCTCACAGTGCCCTTATCATCTTTTGGCCTTTTCATTCGCCTCTCCTTTGAATCCGGGCTCTCTGTGAACTCTCTTGCAATCTGCAGGCGCACACTCTCGCGCGCAGATGCACTCAAAGATGTAACAACGCACCCCATTTATGATACATCGGCTCTAATTGAATCTCAGCTTCCCGGCCTTCATTGAGACAAGGCACATAATGAGACTCAATGTCTCGGTTGCATTTTTTTAAATGTTATTAATAGACTAAGTT
>JABUIW010000200.1:1887721-1912018 GCA_013363375.1 Menidia beryllina | reverse complement strand
AAGCTGGACAAAATTAGGGTTATTTTGACTGTTCCGCTGAGTATGAGGGTACTTTCTTAAATGACCACTTGCTCACAGGCCCAGACCTGACTAATACTCTGACTGGGGCACTGTGTAGATTTTGAAAGCATCAAAGTGCAACAATGTGTGATGTGGAAAACAACTGTTCTTCCTTGAGAGACCAGATCAGAAACTAGTTGTATTAGTTGAAAATTAGTCCTAAGGTATAGTAAAAGGGTACAAATGTTAACTCAAACATAAATGGGTGAATTTCTTAAAGGTAATAGGCTAGTTTTACTTTGTAACTTAGTATGAAGGTTGTCATTTTTTAAAGTGACCAGATTTACCTTTGTTCAATACATTGTGAATATAAATCTATTGTAATTTTGGAGGTGCAACTGTTATAGAGATATGTTGTTTTTTTGTTCATATTTTATATTGTTTTCTTTGTAAATACTGAATGTGTTATTGCAGGCTGGTATACTGACATCTGTTGCTGGAGTTCTGTGTTGGACCAAAAAGTTTATTTTTTGGGGCTATCCTTGACCTAGTCTTACATTTTGGGGTGATAAGTATTAAACCAATCAAACTGGTGTTTCATCTAATTCATTATTAGTAATACCATGGTGAACTTATTTAATCAGAATTCAGATTAAATAGGAAAAGGACTCTTGTAAATAACAACATCCTTAAATATTTCTCTGTAGTGTACATGAATTAACCTCTTTGTGGGTGTGCAGTTTGTGGTTCTGAGTTAGGCAGTGGTCAGTATGGCACCTCGTGATTACGAGGAAAGCTTTCTATTTTTTTTTTTAATTTAATATCCAGTGAATGCATTTCACTTACGTAGGAATTCTGTTCTCTGTTCGAATCGAATCAGAAAGATTTGCACTTAAATCCTTTTTTAAAGAGTCCACTTCACCTGTGTATCCGTCAGTTCCGGATATGACGTATTAGCCAAACACAAATGCGGCATTTTTATTGGATGCTGCTTGAAAGTGACGACATACCTCTTCAGAAGAGCCAATGAACCACGGACGAGCTCCCCGTCGCATGTGAGTACAACACCGGGGTAAACGTTTCTTTATTTATTGTTTTACAAAGGTAGCTCTTAAAAATGTATATTTTTTCACAAACTCAGATTTGTATTGCTTAATGAAAGTTAATAGCATCAAATTAGCGCGCGTGTTCGGCGGCAGTGGCTTGAACCCGTAGTCTAATGCTGTTAGCTAGCTGGCAAGCGATTTTTCCCGTTCAATTTGATGGTTAAAAAATTATGTTTGACATATCTTATTGGAACCTCAGGCACAAAAAAGTAATATTGTTTTCGATGTTTATTTGACCCTTTATCTTGTAGGAAGTGAACAGCTCAGTTGAGATGTTTTAGCTCGTTGGAAAGTAAGTAATTGAATGTTGAAATAAGGAAGAGGGGATTTAAAACGCTTTGCATTCGAAAAACCGCAACTTTGAAAACGAATGTTTAAGAGCACACTGTTGTGCAGAAGGTCGTCGACTTGTGTTACTCTTTGGCTTGTTCTATCAAAATAAAACTTTATCATGAATGGCACCCCAAGTCTTCCATGTAATGATGATGATTATGTCCAAAGTCAGTCTGGCTAGTTGGGAATTCTTTAAGGAAAATCTGTTCTAACATGTTGAATTGGTCTTTTTTTCCACACCAATTAAGCATCCATGGTATGTGTTAAATAGTTCGTTGGAAGGCAAGTTTTTTTCCATTCTGTTGTTGCATTTTTCTTTTTTTTTTTCCAATTAAACCTTATATGTAACTCTTAATGCAACTGTTCCCTAAACAGATCTCACTCCCAAAGGAGTGCGGGGCCATCGGGAAGACAGTGGAGACAGAGGAACAATGAGCAATCCAAAAGCAGAACCCAGAGGGGCGAGGTGGAGGAGGACGAGCAGAAAGCCGGACAGCGGGAAAAGGACTCTGAGTTCAGGGGGACCTGCCAGACCATGTGCCCGGCCCAGGAGCTGCAGGACCGCGAGAGGAAAAACTGCCTCCACCGCTTCGAAATGGTACCGGGCACGGAGAAATCTAAGAAACCGAGGGGCGACCCCTCGCGTGCCGTGAAGGAATATTCGAGACCAGCAGCTGGAAAGGACGCAACAAACCCCACAGAACTACGACCACCTTCTGTGTTACTGAAAACTGTTTGTTACCTTATTGACAACATTGTAGCCTCCCCTAAAGAGCACCCATGGACAGAGGTGAGTATCACTTGAGCAACCCAATATATATTTTTTTTTACCAGTAGGACCATATTGGAGTGTTGATAATTGGTGTTTGATGAGTGGGATTTATCTTACAAACACTGTTTAAAACTCACTGTTATATGAGTATGAGTAGATAATGAGACACGTTTCAGTGAGTAGTTTGGTCAAATAAAATGTAAATACATTTTAAATAGAAAGAAAAAAGAGTGACACGACCAAAAAGGGTCTCATTATAGAACCCCCATAGAACTGTCATCATAGACATCCACAGCTTGCATCCTTATAGGTCTGTTCTTCTCTTTCAGGTGTACAGCTTTGTGTTTGACCGACTGCGCAGCGTTAAGCAGGACATGATCATCCAGAGGGTGTCTGGGCCCGACTGTGTGGCCATCTTAGAGAAGGCAGTACGCTTCTTCATCTACTCTTCTTATCGTCTTTGCGGGGAACCCCTGCGGCTCTACGACCCAGTCATCAATGACACGCACCTACAGGAGTTCCTCAGCTGGCTGCTGGATTGCTACTCCACTGGAACCGGACCCTATCTTAATCAGGAAGAATTCTACTCTCTTGGCTTGCTCTACAACCTGGGTTGGTAGACATCATTAACAATTCCCCCTTAATTAAGTTTGCACGGTGAATTAGAGTTTAAAAAACAAACTATGCATCAATGAATGATTTAAACATACACATTTTAAATCTAAGATTTACTGTATAAAAAGACAATAAATAAGCAATATTCTCTATATAAGTTGAGGATGTGGACAAAATCAGCTCTGATATCTGAAAATGTGCAATCTAATCTGGAACAGTCTGCTGTGGTGGTTCCCTTTTGAGTATTATGTCCACTAAAATGAGATAGTTAGGGTGAAAGAGCATTTTAAAAAGAGAGGACGGGATTAAAAAGTTTCCTTAGACTAGTCTTTCGAGGTTGGAGCTGTTGCAGCAGAGTTTTTGGGGGAATTTGGTGCATCTGGAGCATATTCCATTATAAAGAACGGTCATTTCATGCTGAAATCATATCAAGTTTTTTATTTTTTTTAATTTTTAATTTTTTTTATCTCAGAAGGAAATGTGTCACTCAGTGTCATAACTGGGTTGTGGGCCTTTAAACAAAGCAGCCCCCATATAGAGTTCAGCAATCTTCAAATCCATTTAAAAAAGGACCATTGCTTCCAAACGGGTGATTCTCGTGAACATGGTACAACTCGTATGAAAATGGAAAAAACATTAAATACACTATTTTCCCTCCCCTTTTAAAAATATGGAATATTGTTTCACTATTCAGTGTGAATTTATATCCCATATACACATATTAAGATATTTTCAGACATTTTTATTGACACTTTGAGGAAATAAAATCATTACCGTAACACACATTTTAATTATGAAATACACGGTAACAAAACTTTTCTTTAAGCTTTTTTGACAGCCAGGACTTTATTGAGATCAAGGGTAGTGGGGACCAACAAAAATATTTATTACTAACAAAACCTAATGTTTTAATGCAAACAATTACTCCATCACCATAACATTGAAACAGTTTTTACATAAATATTTATTGTGAATGTGATTGTTTAAAAACATTTAATTGAAAAAAAAATACAACAGTACAAAGGGTCTGGAATATATTATTAAAAGTTTAGACATTAAGAGTAATTAATTCATGTAAATATATAGATGTATGATTTATTTATTGTGTTGGGGTATATTATAGGTCTATTTTTTTAGCATTTTATTACATTAGAAAATGAAAACACAATGTTTTAAAGCCCAGATTAATCTGGCTAGTCAGGGCAGGAGCGCTGTGGCAACCCCTGATGGTTAAGCCTGTAAAGTCCTAGTCAACCAATCGAACCAAAATTCTGATCGGTCGACCAATTTGCCTGTTCATTTCACATAGTGTATGGTTAATTTCATCAGGAGAAAAGCACCAAGTGCTAATGGGGGTGTTCAGCTCTATTTCCTTTTGTTTTAAAGTTTGATTTCCAGGCAGTATTCCTTGACTAACCATGTGAAAGATATTGGCCGTATGGCAGAATTTTACAAAAACAGATGGCGGGGGAAAAAAAAACTGAATTTGCAAACAACCATTTGCGTATCACATCTCAACTACAAATATGGCGTGTAATCTAAAAACGGTAATTGATATATATATATTTTTTTTTGTGGTGCAATGCATAGAGTCCGTGCTCACCATTGGTGGCTATTGTTTTGCAATTTTGCTTCATTTTTTTCTTCAGTTTTCACTTGTTTGAGCGCAATTAGTTTTTTAAATTTATTTAATTTAATTATTTTTAAGTCGAAATTTCAGGGCTTTAGTTGACCAAGAATTTCTTTGGTTGATTATAGCCTTGCAGATGGGGAAAAAGCTGAGATGCGACAACATTGTAACTCATGAAGTGGCTCATTTGCTTTTTCAGAAAGTATTTCACATTGAAACTCTTGGGAACCAGGCAATACTAACCAGCAATGCTAAACATATCTACTTTCACAGAGAGAATGGAATAGTTCCTGACACTGAGTGTTCTGCAGGCTATACTTTTCATCCTTTAAAAGGGATAGACTTGACAGTTCTTTGCCTACTTTTCTCATTTTAAAAAGGGATAGACTTAACAGTTTGTGTTTGTTGTGCAGGTTCCACTCAGGCGGCGCAGCACGTCATGGAGCTCCCGGCGCGGCTCCGCGGCAGCCCCTCCATCTCGCTGGCGCTCGCCATCAACCGCGCCTTTCAGGAGCGGAACCCGGTGCGCCTGCTCCGGCTGGCCCGGAGGCTGGACTTCCTGCAGCTGTGCGCGCTGCACCGCCACCTGCCCGCCTGCCGCCGGGACCTGCTGCTGACCTACAGCCACGCCTACAGCAGCCGCAACTGCCGCTTCCCGCTGGACGCGCTGGCCCGCCTCCTGTCCCTGGACGCCGCCCTCGCCGCCCAGCTGTGCCTGGCGCACGGCGTGCAGGTCAGTCGGGACGAGCAGGTGGTCTTCTCCAAAGCGGCCTTCGCCGAGCCCGAGCAGGGCCACGCCCACTGTAACCCGTATCACGGCATTGTGTCGGAGAAACAGAGAAACCTCACCGTGGAGGCCGTCATTCACGGACGCACCACGAAAGTGGTGTGAAATGTTATTATTAAATTGGTAGCAACAGGGACAGGTTGTCCAGGTTTAATGTTTCCACAGTGTTACAATAAACAAATGCATTTGAGGCAATTTAGCATGTGACATAATGTGAATTAAGAGGAAATTATGTGTAACGACCATCCAACTCTGAAGGTCCAATCTTCTGTTGTTTCTTTCAGGGATGCCCGACAGTTATATATTTTCTGAACTCAGTGTTTTTAACCAGACATTTATGGTTTATTAAACATAATTCCAACTTCAGGTCATTTTATACCCAAAGGCTCTGAAAAACTGTAATATTTTAAGTGTTTTTGTTGTACCCTTTCCTTGGTTTAATTGATTGACGTCCGTTTTTTTACCATTAATGTGAATTCATTGTGTTAATAGATTTCTCTTAAACCACTGAAAAATTATCTGTGATGCTTTAATCAATCCAGTACGATGGAATATTTCAATAAATTTGGTATTTAACATAGCTGCCGTGATTTTGTTTTGTTTGGCCTTTTGCATCGATCCCCTTTCGCCACTAGAGGGCGCCATGTTTCTGCTCAGGGCTCGAACGCACGACGAGCGTAAAAAGTTTTTTTTTTTTTTTTACAAAAATTGAGATATTCTCGGATCTGCTGCTGCATCAGCTGCTTTCACGTCCTGTGACCGAATCGTGGTAGCGTCATCTTTCCAAAAAAGCGCGATAGGAACAGCGTGACGCCCCAGAGTGCCCACCCGGTCCGCTCCTCCGGTCACGCTCCCCCAGGCTGGGAAATGTGAGCGGGGGCACGCGCGTAAACGCGAATGAGGCGTCTCTCGACGCCGATCGTCAAGCTGGAGCGGAAAAAACAAGACCGGCCGACATCAGCTGGGGTCGAGCACGCAAAGGAGATGCGAGAGAGTGTTTTTTGGGGCGGATTTCAAAGCGCGAGCAACCACTTTCTGGGGAGATTTTTTTTCCGAGCGCCTAAAGTGGGAGGACACCAAACAAGTTGTAATGCTGAAATATGAGAGAACGGAACCGGGGCGGGTAAAGGCACATGGGAGAGGACTGGTCTTGTACTCTGGGCTGTAAACGGAGGAGAGGAAGAAAAAAAAAACAAGACTTGGAAGTGGATCTGGTTTATGATGATAACGACAACTTTTGGTTCCGAGCGAAGCCCCGCGTATCTATCTCTCCACCCCGATGGATCGGTAGACGGAGAGGACTTGTAGACAAGCAGCCTGTTGAAATTGCCTTCTCATTTTTTATTATTTTTTTAAATCAGACGCTGTTGAGCCAACCTCAGAGCAGATCGGGGACCGGGAGCAAAAATGCTGCGGCGGCCGCTGACAGCTTGGAGCCTCTGGTGGGCTTTATTCATCTGCAACGTTAGCACAAGTTGCGCGCAACAAAGAAAGTAAGTGGCCCGAGTTGCATGTGGTTTCCCTTAAGATGTGGCCCACGGCCACCGGTTATGGGTCTAACATCTCGGTTTAAAAGCAAGGGGTGGGAAATGAGAGAAATGGCTCGTTTTACGCGCAATGCGCACGGAGCGCAAAAGGCGTAAGGACTCGGTGGTGTGTCCACGCTGACCCGGGGCATGCACGGGTCTCGCAGGTAGGCCTACACCTTCAGAAGCCGCGCTGCTGCTGGGGTTTTTGTTGTTGTGGTGGCCCACGGAAAGAGTGTGTTGCCGTGAGGAGATCCGCGGAGATGCGTTCAGGGGCCGGTCTGACGCCCGCCGGACGCGGGGACTCCGACGTGATCTGTCAGCTGCTTTAGCGGCTTCAACTGACCTTGAGCGTTGTATTTATTTACCCATTTATTTATTTATGTAAAGTTATCCCAAGTGGATAGGGACATGGGGGTATTAATGTGCAAATATTGTCAAAATGACTCATTTATAGACCCATACTGCGAATTGCCGGCTTGGTTGGCAAGTATCTTTTTTTGTTTGTTTTTGTTTTTTGTTTTTTTGTTTTTTGGGGGGTGTAAATCCATGTGACCGACCGTCGAAGCCTTTATCTACAAAGGAGAGGGAAATCCATCTTAGGGCTGTAAAGGGCTCTCCACTCTCCGGGGACCAGCGTTTGCGCCAAGACAAAGAGAACTTAAGTCCAGTGAGCCATGTGACTGAAAATAAACCCGTTCTCCACTACCTGATCCAGGCTCATCCCAGAGCTGGTTAAACTCACCGCAGATCAAAAGGCGTACGGTCAATTTCCTGGCATTAGCAGCCCCCCCCCCGAGCCCCCCCTCCTCCCAAAACCTTATTTTCTAGGGATTTCTCATGACTCTCTCTCTCTTTCTCTCTATCCCAGGAGCTTCAGTTGCCTCCGGCCGTAATTCTGTGGTGCTATAATGCCAACCACCTGATCTTTCTGTCATGCATGCAATCGGGGTTATGCTCAAGGCTTTACTCACCCAAAATTTGCGTGATCTACAGTGAGGAAAGAAAAGAAAAAACTGGCTGATCAGAGCTAAATTGGCCCAATAAAAAGTTATTCATACATGCTTTGATGTAAGCCTTTCTGCCCCTAACAACCAATTTTGAATTAGAGTATTACCTCACAGACAGCAAATACTAAAAAACCCTACTTTCAGAAAAGTTGGAAAGTTTTTCTAAGATTCAACAGATACTTAAATGTGTAATGTTTGATGGTTTGATTTGGACCATTTCCAATGGCCATGAAACACATCGTGTCCAGAAAATAGAAACAAAATAAGAATTTATTGTGAGTAGCTCACTCAGAAAATGTTGGCAGAGGCAAAGAAACAATGTAACATTTATTTTAAAAAAATAATTAAAAAAAAAGATTATTTTGGAATAATTTTGGAATACTTTTGGAATACGATAACAGGCGAGGGTGCCACAGTCAATTGTAAAATTATTATCCACCTAATTGTCAGGGTACGATTAAAAGAAACAAACAAAGAAAACAGTAATCCATTTAGTCTTTTCTTAAACGCTTCATTTTGGTCTCTTGGTGAATGAAATTTGTTGGGACATCTTTGGATAAGACAACTGACTGTATGAGAATCTGACCACTCGTACTCTAAACTGTACTATGGTAGTGGAACCTTACCTAAAAATACAACAAAAAAATGTATCCAGTTCTTTTTTTTTTTTACCTTTATATCATAATTCCTCCATTGTTTTTGCAATACCTGCTGGAGCCTATCCCAGCTGTCATTGGATGAGAGGTAGCTGACACCCTGGACAGGTCATCTGTTCTTACATCATAATGTAAATGTAATATGTAGAGTTTATTTTCGGTAAACATGCTCATATAAGAAGATCGAGTATTTTTCAGCAAGTTTGATCATTGGAACAGGTGCTGAAAAAGCAACAAAGGTTAGTGTAGGCACCGTCTCCTCACTCTCAACCTCCATTCCTCCAGATGGGAAACGGACGATAACCGTGGACAGTTGGACAGCTGAAACAACTCTCTGAGAAACAATCCCACACTTCAAAGCCTTTGTCAGAAAGTGATTAACCTCCTGAGAACCTGCGTCCTGATATGAGGACGCTGCATTTTTGCCTCTCTGTACCAGGATCCTTCTTTTTTCTTTGGACTTTGACCTCTTGGCCTTAAAGTAGACACCACTCTCTGAAATCTAAAGTAAATGGTGTTATACCTTTTCAACCAATCTTGTTCTTATTGTGTAATTAAAATGTTGTAAACAAGTCATTTTGACCACAGAACCAAATTACAGAGAAAACGTTTAATTAAATACATAAATACACATTTTAAATAAAAAAATAAACCCACTGAGCCTATGAAGAAAAACTTACTGTACCATGACAAAGTCTAGTTATTACATTTATTAGGTCCTACTAATCCCTGATATATTGAAAATAGCAAAGATGCGTGCTGTACTTCCTCTGGTATAAAACCAAGCGACTAAATAAACAACACTGATTAGCCGATGCCAGTAGGACATATTTTTGGTGGATTTTTAGCCTCCCAATAGACAATGCAGCACATCGCAGTATCAGAAACCCAAGTTATGGCCTTAACAATTGAAAAATCCACAGCAATAGCTTGCCTCTTCAAGAACTAAGAGTCCATTAAGACGTCATTGTACTAATTTGGCCAAGCTCTTTTGCTATGCCATAGGCCTTCAATCTCCAGATATTCTGCGATTTAATTTCTCTTTAAATGTTTTTTTGGTTTGATAAATGCTCATCTGAGTGTTCTCTTCCTAGACTGTCAGTAGATTTAAATTGATCTCCCATTATTAGGCTTTTTAAGCAAAGTTCTGCCATGGATGCCAGACCGGCCACATCAGATTTTAAACCCCTGGTAATCTTTGCACATTGACCCGATTTCATCTCACAGGTTCTGGGGCTTGCGTGTTGTTCAGTGAGAAAGCGGGAAAACCAGAGTAAAGCATTACTTTTTAATACAGTCGGGAATGTTAAGTGTGTACGCATTCACGTTCTTAATCTCTTGAAACGTTTCCACCACTTGTTCTCCTGGTCTGACGTCCAAACCCCCCTTTTTTTTTTTCTTCTCCATCCGCCACCTGTGTTTCTCCTCCTCCTCCTCTGTCAGGGGCTACCTGGTCACAGCGCCGTCCGTGTTCCGGGCGGGCGTGGAGGAGAGCGTCAGCGTGACCCTCTTCGAGGCCCGAGAGGAGACTCGTGTCCAGGTGCAGCTGTGGGTGAAGGGGCAGACGGTCGCCCACAGCCAAAGCTCAGTGCTCGGTGAGGACGCGCTTTCGAGCTGAGTGGGTCACCCCCGACACTTTCCCTGAACATTCGGTCGCAGGTTAAACCCAAAGATACCCCGCTTGTGGAATTTAGTTGAGGAATCCTGACATTATACAGTATACAGTGGGGGAAATAAGTATTTGACCCCTTGCTGATTTTGTAAGTTTGCCCACTTACAAACAAAGAATCCCAAAGAAAATTCCAGAAAATCACATCATAGGAATTTATAAAAATTGATGACCATCTGATTAGGAAAAATAAGCATTCTTTGTAAGTGGGCAAACCTGCAAAATCAGCAAGGGGTCAAATACTTATTTCCCCCACTGTATGTATTACACACTTCATAGGAGGGACGTCCGACTCCGGTCCTTGCTGGTTGTTGTCCTTTCAGATTTGAGACGTTTCCCTGTTTCAGCACGCCTGATTGACATCATTGTGCCATTAGGAGACGTTTTCGGCGCTCGCCGATCCTTTAAATGTGCTATTTAATCAGAAACAGGTGCCTTGATGCAGGAAAATGTCTGAAACCTGCCGGGCAGCAGCCTTCGGGGACTGGATTTGGACATTCCCAACTTACAGTGATAAGACATAGACAGTATGAGCCTTATTGACCTAATTTGTCTTAACCGTGCCCCCCTGCTGCTATGGTTACCATACTATACCATGCCTAAATCACATTACAACACCCCACTGACTTATGGTGTATCCAGTATATCATTTGCTTGACAGAAACCTTAATAAAATGCTTTAGTTTTGCTTAGAATGGCACAGAAATGGGCCTCCTGCTAGCCCTGGCTAAACATCTGCCAACAAATTGAACCCAGTTCTAGTAGTTCTCACAGCTTTTAGAATTATGTGTGAAATGTGTAGGGTTGCCTGAACGTAAAAGAAGTATCTTATGCCGATTCTCTCTGTTTTTTGTTATAGAAAAGGGCACTATCAAGCTGAAGGTGAGTGCGTGCCGTGTAGTTTGCGTTTGCTCTCCCAGTAGAAATGACAGCTGCACGGTAGGGAGAGCCCCCGCCTGGTTGTGTGCACATTCTTCTGGCAACATGCAAATCAACACTAACATTATTTGCAATGCAACATCTGTCTCCGCTCATTCATTGGGTATAAGGTAACAGCCGTAATATAATTTGCAACAGCTGTTGATGTGCACGTATGATCCTCCGGCCCCCGAAGGCTGGAATAGATCAGCAGTATGCACGACAACTTGATTCTTTGCCTATGTATTTTTAATGCCCCCCCCACACACACACACACCAGTTATATTCCCCCTAATTCTTGTAAATATTGTCATGCATAGCATACTGTAGAATTCATTTTTTAGTATTTTAGAGTGGAAACAGCAGAATTAAATGAATGTTTCATTCTTTTTTTTCCCCCCTCTCTATCCAACTCATGATGTGTTGACTTTTCTTTCATGCCTGTGTGTGTGTGCCACCAGGTTCCCTCTGGGCTAAGGGGTCAGGCCCACCTAAAGGTATGGGGGAACCGTCACCTCACAGAGGGAGGTTACATTTTCCACAACTACACCACTGTCACCGTAGAGAGCAAGGGCACAGCTGTCTTCATCCAGACTGACAAACCCATCTACAAACCCAAACAAAAAGGTTCTGTCACTGTGCAGCGGGTAGTTAACTGCTTGATAAAGACGGAAATACAGCCGTGTGTTCTCCGATGTGTGATCTTTTCGATCAGACGCCGACGAGATTTGTTGAATTCCTAAATGTGACTGTTGTTTAGCGTTGTAGTTTAAATGAAAAAAAAAAACACAAGCGCTGGCTTTGCTGTCATTACAATGTTGTTTCCTTTTCTTGTCTTCAGTGCTCATCAATGTTTACATGGTCACTCCTGACATGAGGCCAGTGAATGAAAAGGTATTTCTGAATTTAAGTCATTTCAAAGTTATTAAGAATCCACCATGGATGCCTGTTACATAGAAAAAAAACATTATTGATAGATAAATAAATATGTTTTTTTATCTGTTGCTTGGGTTTCACAAAATAGAAATGATGTGCTTCTATGATTACATTTATTTATTTACTTGTATGTTTACATGCAAAATCTTACCTAAATGTACTTTTTTTAAAAATGAAGATTTATGTTGTGCCTTTAGTATAAAAAAAACGTATACAGTCGCCCCTTTACAGATGCTTAGTTGGAGTAATTTGTCCTGGAATGTTTGCCGAGGCTCCAAATGCACTTTTCATAGTTCAGTGACGTCTACAGCTCCGAAAATGTTTTGCAGGTAAAGGGCAGTAGTCACTTCCACAGACAGATTATTGTTGGAAATGCAGAGTGAGGCGAAGAATTTGGGTTAAAAACCAAGATTTCTCTGGTGGTTTCACAGTTTTGATCTCATTCGTGCAGTTTTGTGTTCAATTTTCTCTTTATTTCAAAATGTTTTTATCTTTTCTTTTTTTTTCCTTCCGCAGATTGAGGGATATATCATGGTGAGTGGAAAGTGGCGGGGACCACCCAGGGTTGGCAGAGGACGGGACGGTGGCAGTTTTAATTCCCGGCCTGTTTGGAGATTACAGAGCAGGAGTCAGGGCAGCTCACCTAGATAACAGGGTGCTCTTTGGAACAGCGCAGGGATAAACAACATGAAAGGAAGCTTCTCCTCTCTTTAGTCGCCCCACAGCCCCGTACACACTCTCATTCCCCTCCCATGCTCACTGACCTTTATGCTTCTTTATCCTGTCTGTTTCTTGATCTCCTACGTTTGATGTTTGGGAGACAAATAGCACATATGTGTTTCATAAATTGCTAAGGGAAAAACCTGTCCACGATTAAGAGCTACCACCAACAACAACAGAGAAGCACAGGTTACATGAGGTCTTGAAAATTTCTTTTGATAGGAGTCAAAATCCTTTTTATTTGGCTAAAGTTATGTTTAAACTCTTAGATAAGGCCTGGATTCTTTAACTCAGGATAGATCAGATATTTGACAGAATCCCTGTGCAACAGTGATATATACAATCGACAATTAATGTAGACTGTAACATCCTAAACTGGTTTTACAGGACCCAAGAGGATCCAGGATGGTGCAGTGGAAGGACCTTAAATCCGTTTGCTGTGGTAAGCCACATCTCTCTTATTTAGAGTATAACATCTGGATTTAATGACGTGCGTATTTAGACGAGCTACATGGAGCCGTCTCTTCCTTGGTGCCTAAAAATCAGTGAAATTGTCATTTTAAGATAAAGAGTGTGAACATATAACAGCCAGTATTGAGTAATAAGTCCGGATTGGATATGCTGGATGTGCTTCTGTCTTTTAGGTATTGTGAATGTGAGTTTCCCTCTGTCGGACCAGCCGGTATTTGGGGAGTGGTTCTTCTTTGTGGAGGCGCAGGGCCACTCCTACAACAAGTCGTTTGAAGTGCAGAAATACGGTGAGCACCTGCTTGGAGAGAGAGATGGAGTTTTAGCTCAAGGCACAACCGTTCAGTGATGCCTCTTTGTTTAGAATTCGTCTTTTTAACATGTCGAATCTCTGAAATGCTTTGTGGTGCAGTTATCAGTGTTTGTGGTCCACTTTGTTACGTCTTGGAATTGCTTAAATGACTTTAAGTCAAGCTGAAAAGTGAATCAAAGTTGAGTGTTTAACGCCTATTTTCCCAGAGTTTAGCAGCTTTAATTTTCCACATTCAAAGATGGTTACATGGAGATTATGACTGAGTTTACTACAGGAAAAAGAAAGAGATATTTTCCTGTTTCTGCTATAAAACGAAGGGACCACGAACAGTGAGTCGAACTGGTGCGTTCCACTTGTTAAAAGGGGTTGCCCTGTCACTTTTCCACACAGTAATGCCCAAGTTCGAGTTGGTGATCGATCCGCCACGCTACATCCGTGATCTCAACTCATGCGAGCAAGCAACAGTCACAGCCAGGTCTTTTTTACATAAGATTTTCATTGTTATTACAACATTGTTATATTACAACATTGTTATATTACAACATTGTTACATTACAGCATTGTTCTTGTTATGTTTGATGGAAAATGTTTCTGTGATATCAATCTAATTTCATGGTTAAACTATGTCTTGTCAACAACTTACAGGTATACATTTGGGAAACCAGTTTTGGGGAAGCTGACAGTCAATATGTCTGTGAATGGTGTTGGATATTACCACCATGAGATGGGCCATCCTGTAATCAAAACTATGGAGGTCAGGTTCTTTTTTTAAAATTGGTACCATGACTCTGAATATATATTATTAGATGCTTATAAGCTGACACACAAAGAAGATTGTTCTTTGATTACTATGCAAAATGTGTCAAATCTTAGTCATCTAAGCCATTCTGGGCAAATTAAAACCCCAAATTGCGCCTGATTTTGTCTCATTGTTTTTCAGATTAAAGGTTCCGCAAATTTCAGCATTTGCGTCAGGGAGATGATGCCCCTGGATGTGGCTGATCACTTCAGGGGAACGGTCAGCATTTGGGCATCGGTCAGCAGCGTTGAGGGAAACAGGCAGACCACATTCGACGATTCCACGCCCGTTCATAAGCAGCTCATCGACATCAAGTACTCAAAAGACACGCGTAAACAGTTCAAGCCTGGCCTGCCGTACAAAGGGAAGGTGAGGCTACAAATATTACACTTTGACGCTGTGAAAACAGTTTTCAAGTTAAGAGAGTGGTCTTGATATTTAGAAATTAACTGTGAAAGATCAATTTGGCTGTGACTTGCAATTAGCATCACTGATTGACCCCCATTGTTTGTTCACTCACACCTTTTGGTCCTTCTGACCTCAAGATTGAGGTTACATACCCCGATGGAAGCCCAGCTAATAGAGTAAAGATACGTGTTAAGGCAGAGCTGACCCCAAAGGACAACGTCTACACCAGCGAGCTGACCTCCAAGGATGGCCAAGCTACCTTTGAGATACCCTCCATCCCTACAGCAGCACAATATGTCTGGCTTGAGGTCAGTGAGGGAGTGATGGTAGTCTTGGTTTGTTGTGTGTGAAAAGAAATTTAAATGCAATTCAGCGTAATTTCAGAGTACATTGTGTTTTTTGCTCCCAAAATAGGCCAAAGTGATATCTATTGACGGTAGATCAGTGGGAGACCAGTACTTGCCAAGCTACTTGTCCATTAGCAGCTGGTACTCTCCAAGTAGGTGTCACATCCAGATCCAGAGTCCGAGTGCTGCTCTTAAGGTTCGTCATGTTTTTTAGCTTTTTTTTTTTTTTCATTCTGCTACATTATCTGTTGCACATTGGATTGTTTAAAATGCATTGCAAGTTTAAACTATCAATGGTTTTGTCTGTGTTTTGTCTGAGCTTATATCAGTAATTCTTCATAGATTGGCCAAGAGGCTGAAGTGGCCCTCAAATCCACTTGCCCCTGTAACTTCACCCTGCACTACGAGGTGGCATCGAGCGGGAACATTGTCTTATCGGGCAAACAACCGGCCAACTCCACGATGTCACACCGAGAAAAAAGGGCTACAATCACTTTTGATAAGAACATTCACACTACCCATCACCCCGCCGCCGCTTTGGGTACGCTTGTGGTTAGATCTTTTGTTATTATGGATAGATCTCTTGTTATTACAGCCTCAAAATGCGCCTTTTGGATTTTAAAACAGTTGCTTAGAAAAGCTTTTGTCTAAATCTACTCTAATCCAGTCTTTGGTTACACAATAGTCAGAAAACTAGCATCAAACAGCTGTGCTTTTATTGTGATATGGCCTTACTATCTATAGATTTTTAGGGTGTTCTGTTTTTTGTTTTTTTGTTTTTTTTGGAAAGTCTTCGGTAAAAATCAGAGCACCAGAAAAGTATTCGGGAATAGTGTGTTGTGTCAACGCCTGTCCTTTGCTTTCGCCCTGCCAGGTGCCTCTGACTCTTCCCCCCCGGTCGAGATGGACAACTGCGTCTCTTATCTCCGCTTCCCCGTCAGTCACAGCATGGCGCCGCTCAGCCGCCTGCTGGTCTACTACGTGAGGGAAAACGGCGAGGGAGTCACAGACAGTGTCCAGATCTCTGTTCAGCCAGAGTTTGAAAACCAGGTCCGTAAATCTAACGGTTGTTTTGACCTCACTTCTCATGTCATTTTTTCCAGAAAAAAAATCTACTAACAAGCACATTTAGATGCCAGGGCTGTTCCAGTGTTTCAAGCCTTGTATATTTTTATACTGCTACTTAATTCATTTTATTTCAGTTTTTTTTTAAGTGTTTCCTAAAAGCTGCAGAAAGAGTTGAGTCTCTGTGTACATTTTGGAGCTGAGCCTAAGTATGCGCACACCAGTTATTATACCACAGCGTAACGCCTGTAAACAAGCAGTTGTGTTGGCCAGAGATCGCTCCCCAGTTCCTGCCTGAGTTAGGCTGAGTTAACTCCCTGAAGTATTTACAGCTCTCTGGTATGCCCTAACAACACTTTGTGTGTGCGTGTGTGTGTGTGTGTGTGTGTGTGTGTGTGTGTGTGTGTGTGTGTGTGTGTGTGTGTGTGTGCGTATCCGAGGAGGGGGTTGTGTGGGCAGGATGAGACGGCAACCACGCAGGCCACAGGCCGTTAAGTGGGGTCATGACAGGAGCAGATGACAGGTTACAGAATGGTGAAAGGAGGGCAGCGGAACCAATTAACGGGGCTAATTTGTGACTTTGTGCTGGTTAAAAATAGTGCCGATGTGTGAAAGTTAATGACCGACTCTTACATTCCCTCCTACCCTTTAAAAGCGGCACCTTTCCCACTTTCTGTAATGTTTATTTTGCATCAAATCTTTCCAATTAAAACTGTTAGAGTGTTCCTCCATATGGCCAAATGACCTCTTTGCATCGGTCAGGAACAGCCTGAAAGATTGATAAGCAAAAACATTGATTTGCCTTTAAAAAGCGATTAACTATCTTTTCAAATAAATATATTAAAAATGGCTGTTTCCGTGTTGTACGCAGGTGTCTATTTCTCTCTCAACGAATGAGTCCATGCCAGGGGACCCAGTGACCCTGCGTGTCCGGGCAGAAAGAGGCTCCTGTGTTTGCGTGTCCACAGTGGATAAGAGTCTTTACCTTTTAAAGCCCGGCTTTCAGCTCAGTCCCGACAAGGTTTTTCCATATTTGTTGTTTATTTGTCTTTGTTCGCTGAACTGACGTTTTCTAAAGCAAATGGGTGATTTCAAGTAATTAAAAATTGATAAATTTCTTTCATAATTGTGACTCTAAATTGTATTAATGGGCGTTGTTGTGTCTTTGTCCATACTAATGTCTTTTAAATGTCCAGGTGTTTAAAGAGATGGCAGAATTTGATGTTTCGGATGTCTTTGGCATTCCTAAAGATGACGGACACTTCTGGTGGCCTGGACTGTCATCGAAGAGACGCAGGCGGTCCTCTGTGTTCCCATGGCACTGGGATATCACTAAGGACGCACGTTTTGCTTTCACAGTGAGTCCTGGAACTCGTCCGAACGCCCCACGTCGCCGTAGGGGCGTTTGGATGAGTTTGTGTGTGCTGACTTCTCGCGCATCGATTATAGGAAGCCGGGTTGGTGGTGATGACGGATATGGTGAGTTTAAACCACCGGCAGAGCGGAGGCATGTACACGGACGAGGCGGTTCCCGCCTTTCAGCCGCACAGCTCCACCGTAGTTGCTGCCGTGTACCCCCAACCAGCTGTCAGGTCTGTGCCATTGTGAGTTTTTTTTTTTTTTTTTCGGTTTTAGGAGAATTCAACTTCTCAAAAGATTTTTCTAACCAGTTTACGTGGGTAATGGATACTTGTTCTGTTTTAATCCATTCAAGAAACATTTGTGATGACTGTTTCTTCATGAAGTGTCCTTATTGGAAAAAAGTTAATTCTAAGTTACAAATTAATGCAGAAATAAAATGCATTTTGCTTGTGTGATTTACCAAAAACCATGACGTATACTGTCTTTTTATGATGTATTTTACTAATAGAAATTTGTTTTTTTAATTAATTATATTCAAATTAATACCTTGAGAAATGACTGAGAAGTTTGATTTAAAGTTGTGTTCCTGAATGCAACGCTTTCACGTAGATGAAAGAAAGCAACTTACTATAGTTGGAGAAACTTTACTATTGGGTTTTTTTTTGTGGATGGCATGCATTAATGAAAGCATATGTTTCACTGAAAACTGAAAAGTAAGCCCACGAGAAAACCATTATCCAGCTCTGAATTTCATTACTTTAATGTTTTCGACATCTTTGAGTTGAAATAGGTCTCTTCAAAGAGTTGGCCCTCTTTTAATTTAATCTGTGTTTGCGATGTGAATTCCTCAGCGCCATAAATGTGTCTAATTGTAGTGATGAACTCATAATCTGACTTTAAGTATATCAGTTAGATTTTTTTTTTTAAAACAACACGTGTTCCCGTTGCGCTGCTCTACAGATATCTGCCTGTATTTTGGTTTCAGAGCCGAGAAGCGGAGGCGCACATTTTTCCCAGAAACGTGGGTGTGGCACTGCCTCAATGTCAGGTATTTAAGTCATTTCTGTAAGCTCTACTCCTGCTTGTGTGTGTTTGTACATGTACACAGCCGTGGCTGGAGAAGTTTCTAATATGAAAAACACAACAGCAAGACAGGGGACACTAAGAGCATAATTTAGCTTGGCAAGATGAGAGTTAAATTGTGATAAATATATGATTCCAGTGTTAAATAATACATGGTGGAGAATGCTATTATTAGAGTCTGGTTGTTTATATTCAAGAGAGGAAAGGTGTGAGGTTACATACACTGTTTGTGAGTTGATATTCCATCATTTAGCAGCATTTAGCAGTTTTTCCCTCCGGGTATAAAGCTGTCTCATTTATTCCTAGAATGGACTCATACTTTCTCAAGAGCTCCCTCCATTAATTTTCGGTCCACATTAATAAATTACCTCGGATTTCCCGTCAAGTCAAAAGCTCTGAAACTCTTGTAAAGTGGATATGGGGAAACTCTGACAAAAGGAAGGGTGTAATGCACATTTTGAAGTTTATTATGGCCCCCTCGCTTGTTGCCAAGAGCTTGGCATTGGCAGCCAAGAGTGACCTCAGAGGAACAGATTGGGTCAGCACCTGTCTTTCCATCGCACTTATTCATTTTTAGACGTTTGCTGTAGTTACTTTGGCAGATGTGAACGCAACCGTTAGCTTTTAAAGTCACTGTCCTGCATAAATTGCCGTCTAATCGCATCTCGATGTGCCACCGACAGCTCTGAAACGGGGGAGGCCGAAATGCAGCTGGAGGTGCCCCACTCCATCACCACCTGGATAGCAGAGGCCGTTAGCATGTCCGAGAAGAAGGGGCTGGGTTTGGCGAAGAGGGCGGAGCTTCGCACCTTCAAGTCCTTCTTTGTCGACTTCACGCTGCCCTACAGCTTGATCCGAGGGGAGCAGACCAAAGTCGTCCTAACCGTGTACAACTACCTGCCCACCTGTTCTGAGGTAAGATTATGGACCAAAGGAGGAAAACGAGTCACTTTTTTTCTTAACCAATATGATTATGCTTTGCGTCAGATTTGTTCATGATTCCTGTTTAAACTACATAACCTCTATTCATTTAAAAATGGGAAGATTTTCATTTCCCAAGATGGGGGGTAAAATAATCTTTATAGATTATATCATAAGGCATGTTTTTCTGAAACTGTTCCATAATAGAATGCAGACCTTCCACTTTTCCAAAAGCCAAGGTCTACATTAAAGAATGTTTCACTTAGATAATGTCAAAGACCTTTTCTTGATGACTTTTTTATTCGGTTTGGCTGCCATTTGAGGGGACAAAAAGACACCTGGATCACCTGGATTGACTAAGCAAATGATATGGGATTAGTCAGGTCTAGTTGGTTGTTTTGTGAAATAAAATATGAGGTAAGCTAACAAAGTGAATATTCCAAATTGGTAGAATGTGTTTTCTTAATCAGTTCAATTAAAGTAAATTTAAAAGAATAATAATATAAAAGATGTGTATATATATTTGTGTGTGTGTATGATTCCAATCATAGATAGTACATGGTGCAGATGTGTTGGAAATATCAAAGAAAATGTAGGTTTGTAATGTCACGATGTGATGTTAGCTTAGAAGTATGTTTCAGATCTCACTTTGAAGAACACTCCAAGCTCATTCCTGGCCTCAAATGGGTCCATCCTGCACTCCATACAGATGACATCATAATATTTGCAAACGAGCCTGTTTAATGGCCTGTGCGTGCACCGTCCCGATGTTATGTTTGGTGGACATGCAAACCAGAGTAGCCCTCCCTTTGATGCCCGTCCCAGTAACACGTGATTTCTGTATTTTACGCTCGGTTATTTATGACTTGTGGCGTGCGGATAAAGAGCAGTTCAAGTATTCTTTTGCATTACTGAGCATTGTAAAAATTGGATGGTGAGCGGAACTTAATCCTTCGGGGAGCCCGAGAAGCATGAGTCAGGCAGCATGGAAAATTCGCAATGCGACTTAAAAATTCTCTCTCGCTTTCAGAGCTTTGAGGAAATACACTATATGAGGAAGGGCGTTCCAAGCAAGATATGATGTCATTATGGGCTGTCAGAGGAGATCAATTGCCCTTTGATTTTTTTTTTTTTTTGTCTTCCTCTGTTCCCTTTTTTACAGGTTCATCTTAAAGTGTCCATTCCAAAGGGCATCAAGTTTATTGGCCATCCTGGAAAGCACCACCTTACCAGAAAGAAATGTCTTGCTTCCGGAGAGGTTACTCCTACATCCATCGTATTGTCTTTCTCTGAACTGGGACCTGTAAACATTACAGGTAAACTCAAAGGCAATCTACTTTCTATTTGAGAAAGGATTAAACATGTCCATCAACTGCATCAATTTAAATTCTGTTCATTCATTAGAGTTATCGGGTAAATGTAAAGTCAATGTAAGGCTGCTCGTCACCTTTTGCAAAATAGCAAAATCCTTATCTATGCTATTTTAGGATTTTGTTGTTCTGGCCACATGTTGAGAGGTAAGGAAGCATGTCAGCATTTCTGCCTATGTGAAAACAACAGATTAGATTGTGCCGGATGGAAGTAGAGTTACCGTATTTTCCGGAGTATAGTCCCACCAGCCACAATATCTATTACAAAGAAAAATTAACCATAGATATGTCGCACTGGACTGTAAGTCGCATGGACATACAGGTACATAACCTTAACATGAAAGTTGAGGAATACACGTCCGATATTCTGTTCTGTGATTGGTTATCGTGACAAGTGTGACCCATAAGGCGGCCACCATCCTACAGTACCCATGATGCATCGCGTTTAATATTCCTGTGGCCATAAGAGTGACTCTGTCACACAAAATTGTTTTATTACGGTAAATTAATTGAGAATCTAACAGTATATTTTTTATTTATAAGTCGCTCCGGAGTATAGGTCACACCCCTGGCCAAAATATGTTTTAAAAAAAGCGACTTATAGTCTGGAAAATATGGTAATTGAATTTTTAAGTGGTCTAGCTCCCTAAACGCAGCCTTTTATCAGGAAATGTTTCCCCGGAAGGATAATGCCTGACAAAAGGCAAGTCTTTTACTTGTGGAAAAGCGCCACAAGTACCTACTCAAACGTGGCACGGTAAAACTAGTCCATATATCGTTTTCCGCAATGTTACTTCATTGTTTTCTTGCACTTGTGTCGCATGTATATTACGTCATGGGCAAGTCAGCCAGTTTTTCTGTTTGGCACTCATTTGTAAAAAAAACCCACCTAAACTGAGGTGTGCAGAGCTGTGCAGGGCTGAGTAGGTACCAGCGAAAAAGCCCCATTAGCAGAGCACTGCTGATCAAGGAGCTGAGCTTTTTTTTTTTGTGATCGGGTCACCCACCAAGGTTACAAACATTCCCCTCCCAAGTGCATGTGCAAACAAAGCGGGCCATCAGTGGGGGCTTAAACAGAGCTGTACTTTCACATTCAGTGGCATGTTGATGAGTTTGCAGGTCAGTGGCGGTCAATGGGCCCCCCATGGCCCCACTCATCGTTCCCTGGCCCCTTGTGTTTCCTTTTCACTACACACACACAAAGAGACACCACTGGCACGGGGCCACATTTCCAATGTGTTCCCCTTCAAGAGAACTGGGTGTTCTTCCACAGACATGTTTGGCCTGTGTAATGTATGTTAACATCTACAGATTACATTAGGTGTACAACCTGTGTTAGCATTTGCCATTAAAAAAAAAACTTATGTTAGCAAAATAATGTTGTCACATGTATACAATTCCCAAATTCCCCTGAACGTTAGTGTGTTTTAGAAGATGTAAATAGAAAACAGAATTTAGTCATTTGTAGACAAAATCAACAATTCATTAAAAAAATATAAGACTGTTCAAGTGTTCCAAGTGAGGCATTTTGCAGTTGGAATAGTCTCATCTCGGTTTTGATGAGAGCAACTTTTCTCAACGACTGTATGATGTAAATAACAAAAATTCTGGAAAATGAACCAGTTCTGAAAAGAAACAGTGGATGGAAGATGTAAAAAAATAAAGAATAAAAAAGGTTTGGGTTAATTGGCATCAGACTAGAGATATGATAAGGCATTAGAAAAAGAGCACTATGGGATCCATCCTGCTGAATCAAAATAAAATAATTCAATGTTAAAAGCCTTATTATCCGATGGTATAGGACTACATTAGTCTAAAAGTGTCATTTTCACATCTGGAAAGATGTGAGAATGGAAAGATTTTCTGGAAATGTTACTGTAATATAATCTATATTTATAGAAAATATAGAATATTTTAGAGCAATGTGTGCCCCCATCCAGACAAAACAGTTTCCATGCACGTTTGATTTATATAATGTGATACCACATACTGTATTTATTACAACAGCATGACTTTAGCACAACTGTCCAGATGCTGGACATGCTGGCCTCCAGTCCCATCATTTCACCATTGGAAAAAATATCATAGCACCCTGAAATTAAGAATATTACATGCTACAATCCTTTATCAGATAATGTTCTTATTTTAAGGGGTGAGCAGGGGGTTGGTTTCAGGATGTTTACGGACTGGGCTTAAATGGATGCTAAACATGGGTACACACAGGTCGTCCCCACTTTTTTTTTAGCTGTGATGCTACTCACTCTGTGTTCATGTTTGCATCCTACGTTAGATTGACACTTTACACCGCATCCCAATTTTTTGGGGGGATTTGGATTGTATCTAAAACTAAATCTATTGTCAAAAAAGTATGATCTTCTATGGGGTGTTGACAGCTTTTTTTGTCATAATCTGGTGGAACTGTATTACTACAGTACTTTGTAATGATAACTGTACAATCAATTCAATAAAACCATTTAGGAGACTATCACCTCTTTAGCAAACAAAACAGAAAAATACTTTTTTTTGTTTGAATTCCTTATTTGGCCTTTTAACAAAATATGTAAAAAGAAAATCAGAAATACATTCTTAATATTAATAATTTATTACTATGAGTCAAGATTATGTTTTGTGTAGTCTTCTGCCCCCTGTTATCAGGTGTATCTGATTGTGTACAATAGGATTTTGAGCAAAGTTTTTACCATTAAATTATGCAAAAGGTGTCAGACGCAAAATATTTCAGAAACCTTACGTATCAAATATGATACATTTGGCATTATAGGGTTAAGGTTCTTTTAGCAACAAGCGATGTGCTGGGGTCACACTGATATTTTAATATATAGCACCGTACCAGGATTGATTTACTGAGTGAAAACCGATTCTCATCTCTGCAACCCTGACAGCGCGTGCCATCGCCTACAGCACACCAAGCTGCTGTTCAGATGGATTTCTGACAGCCAAAACGGGAAATGATATCGATGAAAAGAGAGTCCCAGCTGCCCTGGACTACGTGCGCAGGACTGTCCTGGTGGAGGTAAGAAAGGCTGACTGTGGTCACTGGAAAGGGGATGTTTTTGGTTTTTTTATGAGTATTTAACATAAGATATTGTGTGACTGTTTCATTACTGTTCCTTTTTTTTTCTTTGCAGCCAGAGGGCCTTCCCAGAGAATATACCTACAGTGTTTTCTTCTGTCCCAATGGTCAGTATAAAAATACGTGTAATAAGTAGTATCCCAAAACAAATTAATTCACTCTTTCATTGTCCATTCTGCCTGTTCGTAGTATGGTCATGGCCAAAAAACATGTTCAAACAAATGCAGTCTTGTCAATTTCTAAGTGTTTCCTCTCATAGATGATCAATAATTATAAATTATTTCTTAATTTTACAACACAAATGTAATTGTCTATCATTTCCCAGCTTGGGATCAATAAAGTTCACTATCTATCTATCTATCTATCTATCTATCTATCTATCTATCTATCTA
>JABUIW010000200.1:1858903-1887711 GCA_013363375.1 Menidia beryllina | reverse complement strand
ATCTATCTATCTATCTATCTATCTATCTATCTATCTATCTATCTATCCTCTCTTATCTACATATTTTTTGTTTCCATCTTCAGAGAGGATTCACATTTCCACCCCCAACAAATACGAGTATCAGTACGTCAAAAAACCCACCAAGATGACCCAGTTTGTCGTGGCTGTGAAGACCCACAACGACGCCCACTTCGCCCTGTCGGCGAGTCCCCACGACAGCGCCGAGATGATGGAGATAGTGCTGGGCGGCCGGCAGAACACCCGGTCGTGGATATCCGCGGGCAAAATGGGCGACCCGCTGGTCAGCGTCCCGACTCCGGGCATCTTATCCTGGGATGAGTTCCGCAGCTTCTGGATCAGTTGGAGAGGTGGCGCGTTACAGGCAAGGAAACCACTGTTCCCCATTAATTGAAAGGGATAAAGAGTTGAAAGTTTGAAAAAAAAAATAATAATGTGGCATTAATGAAAAGTGTTAAAACAGTATACAAAAATAAAGAACATGAGGACATCTGGCGCTTCTCTGTTATATCCTCTTCAGGTGGGCCATGGTTTAAAACCGTCCAATGAATCGGTCATCCTTCAGTGGTCTGGGCAGTTTCCAGGACAGGTTTGACACTTATTGGATCTGTTCAAAAGCTCACAATGCTTTAACACTTGTTTCTGAAATGTTGATGATTTTTTATACGTCATTATTCATCCTTATTTTTGTGTGTGCATCAATGCAGGTGCAACACATCGGGTTCTCAACAGGCTGGGGCTCGGTGGGGGAGTTTAAGATCTGGAAGAAGGAAGATTCGGACGACAACCACAATGAGGCTTTCACACTGGGCGTCCCACAGAACATGGTGCCCGGATCGGAAAGGGCCAGCGCATTTATGATCGGTAAACTGGTTTTTGATCCTTTCCACACTCACAATAACACATACATCTCAGAATCTCGGTTAATTTTTTCTGTGTATCTTAACGCTTTTCAAAGGGGACGTCATGGGACCAACTCTAAACAACCTGGACAAACTGCTGAGGCTGCCTTTTGGATGTGGTGAGCAAAACATGATCCACTTTGCTCCAAACGTCTTTGTCCTGAAGTACCTGCAGAAGACCAGGCAACTCAGCCCAGAGGTGGAGAATGAAGCTACGGACTACCTGCTACAAGGTAAAAAAAAAACAAAAAAACAAACAAAAAAAAACAAAATTGGAATTGATGAGCCTTGAAATACATACTTTTCAAGTTTTTTCAAGTTTAGTTCTCACTGTTTCTTTTCAAAGTAACTTTAACATGGACTTATGACCGGGTTTATGCTTTTAACATATTTTTTTTGTTTTTACTCTTCATAATAAAAATATTCTTTCTTTCGACTGGAAATTGTTTATGAATATGGATGGAAACATGACATTTCTTTTCATAAATGCCTTGGCCTGTCTGACACTTTGCTTTGGAACATTAAGGGGGACACACAGAATGACCAAAACCAATATTTTTTCCTGTTTCTTTTTCACTTTTCTCCCTGCGCCCTAACTGCTAGCATCACTTTAGCAGGCCGCTCTGTTGGTGAATTCATTAGTTCGGCATTAACCTCGAGCAGGAAGTCAACTTCTTGAGAAGCTTTGTTTGTGTTTAATGATCTTTTAGCAAACAAAAGACTCATCATGTCTATTTCAAGGGTACAAATAAATCAACTGAGTTAATTTGGTGCTTGTGACAGCATTTGTACTACATAATACCTTGATAAAACCTTGGTGTTTATACAGAAAAATAAAAAAAATAGAATTTTCCTGTGGCAGTGTATGAGAAATCTTTGTAGCTTTTTCTTTTAACTGGGGAAGAGTTTTTCTTTTTAATTATCTTAACAGTGTGTGCATCTTTTCCATCCAGGCTACCAGAGACAACTGACCTACAAACGGCAGGATGGGTCTTATAGTGCCTTTGGTGAAAGGGATTCCTCTGGCAGTATGTGGTGAGTCATTGCAGGTTTTTATTGTTAAAGTTTACACAACTCATACCATCCCAGATATGCTTAGCAGTAGTAACATTCTTTAGCTTTAACTGGGTCATAGGTTAAGGGCCGGAACAGAGTGATTTTAAACTAAACCCGGGGCCAGCGTGATCTAAATGAATCTCCTCCTGTTGGTGCGTAGGAATAGAATTGGTTCTATATTATCAGGGCAGGCAGGTGGAGTGAATTATCTCCAATGTTTTCACATCTCAAATGAACTCTCCCAGTGGGGCTTCTGTGCTTGTATTTGGAGGCACAGGAGCGCAACGTGCATTCCTCTGGGTAATTTATGAGTTGAGGTGGGTATAATAATATCTAATAGGGCTAACACTGTGAAACAGCAGGTTATATAAATGACAGAGAATCATAAACAAACTGCGTAATTGGATCCCCGAGGCAGGGAAACTTATTTGCCGTTATTCTGGGTTCACATCCGAGTCACTGAACGGACCCATATTGCTTTGACCTCACAAACGAGCTTTAAATGCCTCTTTTGGAGACATGGTTATTGGTTGTCTGGAGCCACCGCTCCAAATGACTTCTTACCTTTTTTTTTGTTTACATTTCTCGGGAAATAGAAATGATACCTGCTTTCCGAACTCACTGGCTCACAACCCGGGCGGAGTCGGTAATATTAAACGGCCGCAAGAATCTTGAACTTTTCACCTAACGACTACGAGAGAGGATATGCGACCGTGACAAGCCGCACTTTGGAGTTTTCTTTGGCGCTAAGGGGAAACAAGAAGGGGGTTTAGGAATCAATCAACAAGCCCCGTGTGCATCCAAAACAAACCTGGCTTTGTTTTTCGGTTCCAGAGTTCAGAAGTACAAGGGGGCTTTTTACTGCCTGCTTAAAAGCAGCCATAATTCTGCGTTAATGGTTTTCAGCATGCGAAAAAAAATGTGTCGGAGTGGAAATTGACAGCTTGTAATAATCCCGAATAAACGACACAGACTGGCAGCAGTGGTTGGTGGAACATGTGTTCCATTCCATAGAGTATTAACGCGAATGTTGACTATTTTTCTATGGAAACCTGTAAATAACTGTAAATAATAAAAAATCATGTTGCCTGATCTGAGATGTTGGTGGTACAGAGTCATGACTCTCCATCTGGTTTGTTAGCATATAGAAGTCATCCCTCTGTCAAAAGGTTGCTGGTTGGGTTCCTGGTTTGATGACTTTGCATGTGAAGGTGTTCTTGGACAGCGTTTATCAGACAACATGTCGGGAATTTGAGCAGAACACACAAAGATGAAAATCTCAGCTGATAAACACACACTGGATATCTAAGATGTGTCTGGGATCTTCAAAAGTGAAAAGTTCGACTCAGACTGACCAGTATGGAGTAGATATATCCTCGGGTTTGTCAATCTAGCCATTAATGCTCCAATTCTTGTAAAAAATAATCAAGTTAATCTAAAAGAGTAATTTAATAGGAGTAATTTTTAATGTGTTGGTTTGAATTTAATCCAATATATAAGAGATATAATGTAGTGACAAGTTGTTTTGTCTATATACATATTTTCTTTATAAGCATCCAAAGGGTGCTTATTTTAGCCAAGATCTATCTTGTGACTCTCAGTGATACTGACAGTAAAGCTCTCAACTATTTTTATTGTAAAGTTTATTTAATTGACTTTATTCATTCCCTTATATACATAATATACAAATAAATCTTAATGGCAACAGGAGGTTACACTTAATATTCACATATTTACATAGGAATGATGAGATTTTAGATCTGTTTTACTCCCTAGCACCTCTGAACCCTCTACACCCTGAGGGTGAAAGTGACTCTTTAGAAAGTCTTTAAATGGCCGCATTCTGCCCCCGTAGTCCTACGCGCTCTCCCACAGATGAAGAAATTCTGAGCCGTTAACTTCTAACAAAGGTGCAATCATTTCTGGGGAATGGCGCGGACCGTTTTAATTTCTCTCTCAGTGAGGGTGTCAGTGGTTGGCTCTACATGTTCAGGCTGGCATGGCATGTGCGTCTGCCTATGGACGGATCCAGCCGTGGGAGCAGGGTTTGGGGGGCTGAATACCAGAGATGGAAGGAACTGATACCCGTGGCTACACCGGCCCATTTCTCTGTTCATTTCTGAGCCAAACCCACCAGAATAATCTTTCTTTTACTTTTTCCTTTGTTTGCTTCAATGCATTTTTTTGTTTTGTTCCTAATATGATGAAAATGGTCTGTATGTTTATCATACTTCTACCATACTAAACAGTGAAAACAGGACTTTTTCTAAGTCATAAAATGTCTCAACTTGGGCTTTATCATGGGGTAAAAATGTATTTCTTTTTTAAGCGTCCTTGTTTGAAGTGTGCAGCTGGATAACAGTTGCTTAGAGTGGGAATTTAGGAGGATACATGATAGAGGGAAAGAATCATTAAAGGGGGAATCTCGCCTGGATCAAAGGGGTGGAAGTGAGTTCTCATCGTGCTTCCTTTCTTCCCCACACTTACTCACATTTACCAAGCGTCTTTCCCCGAAGCCCAACATTTAAAACCGCTCACACAATGTTACTTAATATTATAAAAAAATCTAATGGCCCTTTTGCATCAGTTTTGTCTCCAAGGGGAAATAAATCCAGGAAGATTTACTGTTTCTGTTTATGAGAGTGCGATTCTTTTCCCTCCACATTCCCCCTGGTGCTCCATTCTTGGATTATGATCTCACTAACATGCTGCTTTGAGGAAGTAAAAGTGTGACCTGTTTGTGTATTCCCTCATTTCCATGTAATTTTTCTCTTTCCTATCACAATAAACAGCTTACCTCATGTTACAAGTCACTTGTGGTCAAGGGTGCTGTAATGGAATGTCTTGCTGTCACTGGGCAGTTATAAGATTGCAACTTTTGACCACTACCGGGAGGTCTGTTTATGGATAAGTGTATGTTTATTAGTTTAGCGTCGTCCCCAGGGCTGAACTTGGCTTTCCTCCATTGCTCCCCTGGTTCTTCTCCACCATGGTCCATTAAAAACACGGCCCATAAACTTTAAGTTCCACTCCCAGGCCAAACACATTCACAGGGCTCTATCCCTGGCGTCTGCGTTCGCATAAGTCGCAGAACGAAGCCGGAGAATCTTTAGCTCGCAATCGGAACATAAACTTACTGGCTCACGTTCAATTTCGCATTCTCCCGAGCGCAGCTGCCCCGTCCTGTAACATTGATCAATCTTTGCCGCACCCATCTCCTCCCCTCATCATTCCTTTCATTTTTTCCCCCTTTCCTGAAATCCATCTATACATAACAGACTTTTTACACACACAAAAAAAAATCCCTTCATCTATGCGCTTTCCAAGTTCCTCCCTATCTGTGACAGGCTGAAAACATGCAACAATATGAAAAGTTTAGGTTGTCTACGCAAATGGTGACCGTCTTCAAAAGTCAAATTGAATGCGAAAAACCATTTTTAGGGATTTGATAGAACAGGCTTGAACCTCCTGAAACTCGAGCTTTTATTTGGTGTGTTTACGGTTTGCCCGAGATATATGGGATTAGAAGGACCTAATAAGTTTAATAAATAGACTTTGTCATGGTACTGGTAGTTTTTCTTCAGTAGTTTATATATTTGTATTTAAAATGTGTATTTATGTATCGAAAAGTTTACTAAGAAATTGGGTTCTGAAGGTCCAAATGTCTTAATTACATCATTTTAATTACACAAGGACATGATTTATTGAAAATGTATAAAACATTTTTACTTTAGATTAAAAAGATTTGTGTCTGATAGCATCTACAATGTGGCTAAGTGGTGAAAATGTGAAAGAAAAATTAATTATCATGTTAAAGAGAGGCGAAACTGTAATTTTCTCATATGAGGATGCTGGGCCTCAGGAGGTTGAGGTATTTTCCTCACTCTTTTTTCTTTGTCCACCCACCCCTTTAGGTTGACGGCGTTCGTGTTGAAGTCCTTTGCTCAGTCCCGGGGCTTCATCTTTATCGATCAAGAGGAGTTGCGTGCAGCGAAGTCGTGGCTCATCAGACATCAGCGGGAGGACGGCTCTTTCCCCGCTATGGGACGCATCCTCAACAAAGACCTGCAGGTAGAGCGGGAGGGTAGTTTTCTTTTCTTCGTGTTTCAAGTAGGAACACTTTCACTCATTCAAATTCTCCACACCGAGAGCAATGGGGATATTTCATCTTAGGAGTTAATTTGCTAATATTTAACTTCATCAGTAAATCAACACTTATATTCCTCTTGGCTTTAATGGCTTTAAAACCTATTTAAAGCATCTTTATTTGAAGAATCAGCTCACATCTTTGATGAGATAAGATGCAATGAGAGGAATCAAGTGGCCACAAATATAAAAATTGGTTAAGTGGGAAGACTTCGTCCCAATTCATTGACTACTAAGGAGGCTGTTGTACATACAGCACAATAATTAGGATGTTGGAGATGGATTACAGGGTAAAAAACCAACTGGGAAGATGTTTTATAGCCGTCATGTGCATGTGCTGCAGACAGTCTTACTAGTGTTTTAAACACTGGAGTTGAAATAGGCTCAAGCCAATAAGATTTGACAGCATCGTACTCCTAAATCCACGTATTATAGAGTAGATATTCTTTTACCGACATGGTTATGGTGAGATAATGATGGTAGATAAAAGTCAATAGTCAGTTGATGATCTTGGTTGAGTTTTATTATAAAGTGAAGCCATGTGCATCCCGAGGAGAGGCGTAAAATACAAATATATGAGGGAGTTTTTTTTGGGATGTGCCAAAAAACAGAAACTAACGTGTGATTTTGCTCACAGGGAGGCATCCACGGGAAGATTTCCCTCACAGCGTATGTGGTGACGGCCCTCCTGGAGACGGGAATCACCGCAGAGGTAAGAACTCCGGTTAAATAAACCCAGCAGAGTCTGTTTAAAGGAGTTTTTTCTAAAGGAGCAAAACAGTGTTTCGCCTGGCAGCCGAAAACTAATGTTCACAGACCTGACATATCTAATTTATCCCAGCTGCAGTGCTTTGAATGGTTATTTATTTAAATATCAATCATGAGAAACCATCCCTGGTGTGCTACCTGCTGGACTTAAACCAGTGTAATCCATCAGACACGCCCGGATGACACGAGGACTTATCGCTGCGTTCTGGGTAGCTGTGAAGGTGGATGTGTTGGCAGTCAGCCCACTCAGATTTGTCATGCCCCAGCGCTCTTAATGCAATGTGCGATCACGTTGGAACCATCTCAAAAGATTTAGCCTGACATGCAGAGACAGTTTGGCCCGTTCGAAAAATACCTTTCTTTCATTTGCGTTTCTCCTGTTTGTTTTTCCTCCCTCACATTCTTCCTTTATACTCGCCATACTGAATGATTGTGCTCACACTAGAAAAAAAAAGAAAGTTCGAACAGTAACAATCTTCAACTTATTCTATGCATTTAAGAATAAATTCCTATGTTTTTGTCTTTAATCTTCTGTTTGCCAAGTACTTGATTTTTCATTTTATTCTTTATCCATCTGTCTCTGCTCTTTGGTTAACTATGAGAGATTCTTTCAAGAATATAGCCTTTTACATTTGATAAAAACTGAAAAAAGGTAGCCATCCCTTCAAAGCAGGGCCTCAATCCACCGTCCAATTTCACTTAATTGAAAGATGACGGCTGCAATTACAGCGAGTGGCTGTGCAGCCCTCTCATCTCAGAAATGAGAGGGAAAGGTCCCATATGCATGAGATGAAAGTCAACTCTCAGCTTTTCAATGGCTGTTTATTTGGTAACTACATTTTCCGAGAAAAGGACTGTTGCACAATTAGATGGGGCAGCCTCTAGAAAGAAGCAAACCGAATAATATGATGACAGCAACTGTGTGTGTAAAACTGATACTAAAGTCACCTCATGTCAATAAATGGAAGACAGTTTGCTGGTTTTATTGGTGTTAAAGGGAAGTGGGAAACAAACTGAACTCAAATGTACCAAGACGGTCAGATCAAGAGATTCCACAGTTGATTTTTTTTTTTTTTTTAACAAAATTTTTACTATTTTTGCAGAAATAATACAATGTGGTACGAACACGTGTATTTTTACATTTTTAAACATAAAAAAAAAAAACACAAACACTGGGTGATTTCAAAAGTGTCAGAAAAAACAAAACAAAAAAAAACCTCATTGCATAATTAGTGGAACGGTCTCCAACGTTTATTGAATATGGGTGTTTGTAGTCTCAGGGAGTATGTTATATATTCCATTTGGTATATATCCCAGACCTTCTGAATCCATATTTTGTAGCAAGGAGGCTCAGGTTTGAGCCATCTGATAGTCATGCCGCTGTTAATAACATATTCAAAATATATTTTCCATCTCGTGTAGAGATAGTTTTAGGTGTTACTCCCTATAAGGCAATGATTATATTGGATGGGATGATACTTTTAGGGCATCAAAAATGTCTTTCCAAAACTGATTTAATTTGGGGCATTGCCAAAATATGTGTGTGTGATTAGCATTATCAGTTCCACATTTTCTCCAACATAATGCTGAGTGCCTCGGTCCCATTTTAGCCGATATAGCTGGTGTTCTAAAGAATCTAGTCACAACTTTCCATTTGAATTCTCGCCAGGTGTTTGAATTTGTGACAAGGAGTGACTCCGTACATATTTCCTCCCAAGTCTCGTCTGATATGTTCATTGAGGTCTCTGCTTCCCATCTTTGTTTAATATTTAGTGAGTTACAAGTACTTAGAGACAGAAATATATCATACAATTTACCAATATTTTTTTTGTCTTCATTGAGCACTTGTGACAATAAATTGTTTTATAGGGTTGGAATGTAATATTTTTTCCCAGTCTTTATGAGACATTAGAAATGATCTCAGTTGCAAATATCTAAAAAAGTCTGTGTTGGGGAGACCAAACTCAACCTTTCACAGTTGATTTTTTAAAAGAATTTTATACTGCATCTTGTAAGTCGTGAATCGATGATGGGAAATGAAAACTTCTGCCACAGGAGGAGACGATGGCAGTGGCCAAAGCCAAGGACTTCCTAGAGATGAACACGTACTCTGCTGACGATCCCTACACCACCGCCCTGTCGGCCTACGCCCTGGCTCTGCTCCGCAGCCGCTACGCCCCGCTGGCCCTGCGCCGACTCAACCACATGGCCATCGCGCAAGGTATCGTCCACGTCACCGCGGTTTGATTCTGCGAAAGCTTAGTCACCCGGACAGCAGTTACGGTGAAAGAAAGGGAAATGTAGAGATTTACCTGCGCAAACACACAAAATTGCTACTATCTTGTAATGTCAAGCGCCATCTGCAAGGTTCATGAACAGGAGTTAACCCCATAATGCCAAATGTGTCATATTTGATACGGTTTCTGAAGTCTTTTGGATCTGAGACTTTTTTACCATTCAATGGTAAAAGCTTTGCTAAACCCCCTGTTGTACACATTCAGATATACCTGATAACAGCCAGTAGAAGACTACACCAAAATATATTTTTGACTTATTGCACGCTAATTTGATCAAAACAATTTCTGTTTTTTTTTCTTTATATGTTGTTGAGGGGCCAAAGAAAGACTTCAGAGTAAAAAAAATCCAATATTCTTCCAATTTTTCTTGGATCGGGCTTAAAAGGGTTAACTAGAGGTTAACTGTGAACTGGCTGCTTACTTTAAAAGATGTTTTTTTTTAACAGAAAGCACTTCTCGTAATGGCCTCTTTCTCCATTCAGTTAACTACAGTATATTTTAATTTGGCGTGAAGCACAAAACCTATATGAGCAAGAAAATAGGTGATTAACAAATAACTAAAGCAAGTGTATCTGAATTTTGGTTCGATTGTTGATACTGTGCTGGCCAATGATGAAAAGCAATAGAAAAACTCAACTAAATTTACAGTTTTATGAAGTTTATTTTTTTCTGTATTAGTTTTACAGTGATTTTTATCATTCAATAGCCTTATTATTTACTATTAATATAAAACAAAAAGGCCCTGTGATGGACTGGTGGACCGTCCAGGGTCTATAACAATGGATGGATGGATGGATAAAAGAATTATCTCTTCTTTTAAATTTAAGAAACTGTACATACTACCATTCCATCTTGTCTTCCTTGTTTACCAGTCACTGTCCCTTTTTCGTAGTCCATACAAACCAAACAGAGGGAAGATCAAGACTGCATCCATGCATTTATACAAAACGACTGCATAGCAGAATCAGCTTAGAAAAATAAGTTTCAACATGAGCAACATCCACACATAACATTACAATCTTTGAATTTTGTGGATCGATTTCAGTGTTTTCTTTCCTTATAGGTCGAACCTCTGCATATTTCTATGCTTGAACTTTTTTTTTTTTTAATAAAATGTTTTTAAGACTATTTTGAACTACTCCAGAGAGTGGAGTCTTGACTTTATCCGGTCATCCACCAAATAAACTGTGTAGTTTGAGAGCTGAATGGGTGCCAAGACGTGCAAAGAAGTTACAAAAACGACACAGAGATGCTCTTTCATGGGTCAGATGTAAAGTTACAGCCGACATTCAGAGGCAGCACGAGCTACAGTGCAGAAATGATTTCCAAAGAAGCTGCTAGTGTTCTTAACAGAAGTTCAATCCAGTTCAATCCCTTTTAGCCCACTCTTTCTCTTATCTCAGATCTCACTTATCTCATGTTTTCCTCTGGCCATTTCCCTCTAATCCGTCTGATTAGCACTTTATTTTAAGTGCTTTTTTGCAGATTGAGTCGGATATGATGGCTAAATACAAAAATGCTCTTTCAATTTGTTCCCAATGACTTCAATTTCTAAACGGAATGGTAATGCTGATCTTGCTGGTATAGGTATGGAAAGAGTTGGTCAGGAGATGATACATAATACACAGCAGGTCCGCCCCCGCCCTCCTCATTTATCTGATGTCTTTATTTGACCACGCTTGTCTCTGCAGATGGACTCACTCACTGGAGTCTGACCGGCAGCACAGTAACCAATGAGGACACTTTCATGGGCTTCAGCGATGGCCTTTCGCAGTCAGGTATCTTGATTACAACAAAATATCGGAGCCAGCAGGACTATTCCCTGGTTTTGATTAATGCACGCAGACAAATAGCTTCTTTGTATCTTTATATGTTTAATACGTATGTTTAACGCTAAAAACTGAAAAGATTTCAGAGAATTCTCTTTAAAGTTAGTTTTATTTGGATCACAGTGGTGTCAGCAGAGGTGGAGATGACAGCTTATGGTCTTTTGACCTACACCCTGCTGGGGGATGTGGCGTCCGCATTGCCTGTGGTCAAATGGCTCTCTCAACACAGAAATGCCTTAGGTGGCTTCTCCTCCACTCAGGTAGGTCTTTTTTTCATCTGATCAGGTTTCTTAGAGTACCTTTCATCTCCTTTGGTAGCTCGGTTTAAGACATTGTGACAGATGAGCCATGATTTCTAAACATATAATGCTTTATTGAGCCCAAAACTCTACTTATCTGGTTGAAATCTTGTTTTAGGACACGTGTGTGGCTCTGCACGCCCTGTCAGAGTATGCCATCCTGTCTTATGTGGGGCAGGTGAACCTCACCATCTCGCTGGCCTCTACCAACCTGGACTTCCAAGAGACCTTTGAACTAAACAGGGATAACAAGAAACTCCTTCAGAGTGCCAAGGTAAATGGGGAATACAACAAATTATTGGCTGTAGAGGTCATTTGCTATCTGATTTGGTATCTTTGTGCTTAGGGTTGACAGCTCTTTATCGGAATTATTAGCAATTGCACGTCCTACCAGCTCTTGATGGAACACCTCATGGAGCTGTTATGTACCAGAGTCCCAATCAGGCGTTAAACAGTAATTCGTGTTTGCTTTTTCAGCTGTTAACTCATTGACTGCCAGCCATTTTCAGAACAGAGAGTCCCATACTGCCAGAGTTTTTTGAGCATTTTAGCTGATTTTTCAAGAGCCACAGAATAGTTTGTGCTATGACTATGTAAACATCAAACACACCAAAAGAAAGAGTCGACCCTCTTGTTTCATCAGGAAAAAAAAATTGTTTCTACCTTTTTCCGTTCTTCCTCGACTTGCGTCTCACCGGCGCCATTTCTCTCATAGCGAACCATTACGTTTTTCTTATTTGCCTACAGTCTATGCTCATCTCCCATCAAAAGTGGCACTGCCACCTAGAGGGTCAATTAGATACTACATACTCTGTCTAGAAGCCGATATTTATGGACAAGCTTTAGCAGATCGTCCCCCAAGCCACTCGCGTTGAAAAACATAAAAGACGTCTATAGACGCCTTTGGCAGCCAATGAGTTAACTAGCCAGGACCCTTATTTTTTTTACTCACAAACCAGCCCAGGTGAGCCTGTGTTAATGCACCGTGCTTTACTGGCCCGTTTGCCTTCCCTTTCGCCATAAAACAAACCGTAAAGTGTCGAGGAAATGTACATTTCCAAAAGCTGTGTGCACTAAATGATCCATCAGAGGCAGTACAGGCAGTTCAGGTGAGAGTCCGATGGGTTTTCTCTCTGCCGGGCCTGCTGTGATTAGTGGTGTCAGCTTAATTGGGGTAATTAAAGCCTCCTGGTTAGTAGCCAGGGAGCCACTGATGGCAGCGCGGCAGCCCACAGCATTCAGCGACTTGATAAACGACTCGCTCGCCTCTCCCTGCCCCCTCTGACTCTCTTTTGTCCCTCTGCTTTTTCAGATCCCGAGTATTCCCACAGGGCTTTTTGTCAGCGCCAAAGGAGAAGGCTGCTGCCTCATGCAGGTACCGTGCACGCGCACCAATTCATGCCGGCAGTCTTAAAGCAGCACTGTTGTCCCTTAAATCCTAAAATGAAAGTCTGAATTATTCAGTAGAGAGCAAATATTTGTTTAGGGGTTTTGTCCAGGGCCTTTATAGCCAGCCAACTCCTCATTTTCAGTTAAGACTTATAATCCACTCATAATTTAACATTAATCAGCTTTAAAGCCAAATTTCGTGATGTGTAAAAGTGCATGTGATCACATATGTTAACAGCCCGTTTTCCAAAACTTCTACTTTATGATTTATCTTTGTGATTTGGTTAGAATGCAACACATCCAACAACAAAAGAAGGTTTTCCGGTGAGCTATGTGGAGCTGCTCCCTCTTTTCGGCGGGTTTCTCACAAACAAACAAGTTTTCCTTTGATCTCTTTGTGCGTCCACACACCTCCCTGACAGCCCTGAGGGCCTGCAGCACCTGAGATCTGATTAAATTGAAGAGCAGGCCAATCACAGAGTCCCAAATGTGTACGTTATGTTAGGCAGACTATAGGTAATCTACTGTACTTTGCGCCTCATGATTGTCATTCAGTAGCTTTGCAAATGTCTCAAATTACTGGATTGAAATGGCAGTCTGCTGAATGTATGTCTTTCTCCAGAGAAATTTTTGGGTGGTTGATACTTCAAAGCTTTCTTTTCTCACTGACTCTGCAGGCCCTAGAACCTAAGCTCCTAAATATTTGAACCCTTTGGGTGGTGTTGATGCCACAACCCAAGGAGTATTTCATGTTGCTGTCAAGATGATCGCTTGTTTGTTTTTTTTCATTTGACATGCTCTTGTGTAAAACCATAACGCAACAAAGAGCATGAGATGGATAACTGCAACCACATGCATAAATCCTGAGCAAAAATTGCTTTAAAGAGCCCAAATCATATCTTTGGTTGGTTAGGTTTACATGTTGTATTTTGTATTTTTCTGAATTCTGCATAGTACACAATATCAGGTCAGTATTTTTGAGATGTTCCATATTTCCTGCATCACCAGATTAAATACAGGTAGTTTTGGTATCATTTTTAGGTGCTACATATGTTATGCTAACTTCTTAATATCATGCCACTATAGAAAGAATAACTTAAGTAAAGTGGGCATCAGTTCAGACAACAGTTAAGCTAGAACTGTATTGATGAGAATCAAAAACCTACCTATCTTTGTTGTTCTTACAAGCTATTTTCTCAAAAATCATTTGTGCTTTTCCCTCCTTTTTCCACTAGATTGATGTGTCCTACAATGTTCCTGACCCTGTAACCAAGCCTGCCTTCCAGCTCAAAGTGGAACTGAAAGAGCCTTTTCAGGAGCAACACCTTCAATTTCCCTCCTCCTCCTCCTCCTCCTCCCAACATTTTGCCTCGCGCTCGCGGAGTCGTGCCGACAACCGCTCCGAACTGAGCAGGAAGCGCCGAGCGCCCATCGATGACGACGACCCAGCTGCGCACCAGGACAAAATGGATTTCCACATCTCCTTAGAAGTTTGTGCCAGGTATTAGCTGACCACGCAAACCAGCTCCAGCTGCTTCTCACTTAACCCATCCCAGTCCGGATTTCTAAAAAAAAAATCAATCTTTTGTCCAGGTGGCTCTACTCAGGCTCGTCTAACATGGCGGTCATAGAAGTTCCCATGATTTCGGGTTTCCGGGCAAATGTCGAAAGTCTAGAGAGGGTACGTAACCGCGTCGAGGTTCGTTCACAAACACTCACGGGCCTGTTGGTTAGTCTTACCGACAAGACAAATAATCAGGTAAGAAACAAAGACAGATGTATTCACATCTGGGAGCCATTTCCCCAAAAAGCAGCGCATCACTGGATTTATCAGACTCATCCTGTTTTCTGACAAAAATGCAAGCCTTTTACTCTCTTTTACACAGTTTTACTCATGAAAACGTTACACAGAATGCACTAACATAAACTTCCAAACTCAAGTGCAGAAAAGTGAGAAGGTTAAGCCCAAATTAAATAACAGAAATATCAAGAAATTACGAGTCTGGGATAAAGTTTGGGGCTGTTTTAGTCTGTGGGTTTGCATCTCCCCCGTGGCTACCTGGATAAATGTTACACTCACAACCATGACATGTTTTGGATAACAAGCTAATTTTTTATGCCTCCGCTGGCCTCCATTTTTTACAACTACAACAGTTTATAGCCGAATGTTTGGCTTCCACAGTTATTTAGTTACTTTAGCTATGGGTCCAGGCCAGTGACAGCCCTGCGGTACCCTTAACGGCCCATTTCTCAGACTCGGGGGGGTTGGGGGGGGGGGGGGCTGTGTGGTTTTTCTCCAAGTGGTAGGACAATGGACCAAATCTTTGTCATTCGATCATTCCTGATTGAGTGTGTGTTCTTTGTGGACTCAACAACTGTGTTCTCAAAGGAATTTTGCGGGGGTGACTGGTTTTAGAATCTCGGGGATGCTTCGCTGATTTTTGTGGTTCCGTTGGGTACTTTAAGAATACCTCCAGAGTGAATTGGAGCAGTTCGCAGCTATAATGCGAGTCAAGGCTATCCCTGAAGGAAAAAGACTCTGTGTCTTTAGAGACAATCGAGAGGAAGAAAATGGACAAGAAAAATAGACAAGATTACATAAAAAATTGAAAATTAGGGGGAAAGAAAGAAGAAAAAAAGGATCTTTTAAATGTGATCTTTATTAGAAAAAGGGAGAACAACAGCTAAAGCATTGGAAGCCAGCATTTAGAACCAAAATGATAAACTGTATAATATTACAATATAATAAAATATATAATATTGTTATTATATTATTAGCCCATGGCTTGTGTTTTACATTTACAGAAATCTTGAAATGTGAATTTTAAACTCCCTTTTACACGAAGTGGAGCTGTCCAGTCCACTGTGGTGCTGATTACTGTTAATGTAAATAATTATACTGTGTGTGCTTATTATTAACATTAGGACTCAATTCTACTTTGGTTTCAGCCACAAGCCATGCTGTATTCATTTTCAATTTGTAATAGCTTTACATTTTTCAAAGGAAAAGTTTCTATTACCATGAACTTTGTCATGTGATCTGTTAAACTTTCTTTTCCCAAGATTTGGTTTTTATGCCAACCAGAGCACTGTAGCAGTCTAAAGCAGTTTCACTACTAACCTGCAATAAAATCAACTTACATTTTCATGCTTTTCCATTTTTTTTGTGTTGCCCTACTTATCTGCCTGTTGTACTTACCCCCCCCCCCCTTTTTTTTTCAACAGTTACTGATGGACAAGAGAGTGGGTCTGAAGAGGTACGAGTTAGACGGAAGAAAAGTGTTGTTCTATTTTGATGAGGTGAGTTCCTTGCCACGCCTGTCTGCACGTTCAAAAAGCGTACGGTTGGGTTTACACAGCTTTGGATTGATTTGATTTGATTTCTTTCAGGCGTGTGTTGTTGTTTTTGTTCAGGTTTTTTCGCTCTTGTTCTCACATGCACACGTCTGTGTGTATTCAATTTCCTTAGATTCCCAGTCAGTGCATGACGTGTGTAGCCTTCCAAGCTGCCAGGGAGTACGTTGTGGGAAAGACGGCGCCTGTTCCCGTCAAGATTTATGACTACTACGAACCAGGTGTGTCTCCAGCTAATCTCCACAGCTGTCAAAGATCAGGAAAACCACAGAGCATTTGAAATAACTGAAGCTTCTACCAGGTTCTGATTAATGTAATCATTCTTTGGTGTGTGTGTGAATGTTTTGTTGTTGTGTTTGCTCGTCACGCAGCTTTTGAGGCCACCAGGTTCTACAACGTTAGCGAAAGCAGTCCCCTAGCACGAGAGCTGTGTGACGGGCCTACCTGCAACGAGGTGGAGAGCTCGACCAATCAGTGGACAGGTGGGATATTTGTGCGACGCCCATCACGCTTTTCTGATGCTATCAACAATCTATTGGAAAAAAAGTGTCTCCCGGCAGGTTTTGCGCAGGCAAACCAGTGCAATAATGTGTTTGGCTGTCTGGAGGAGGAGCAGTTTGAGCGCTGCACCTGCTACAGAGACTGCGGCTACGACGGGGAGCCCGTGTGCGGGTCAGACGGTCAGCTGTACCAGAACCAGTGTCAGATGGAGGTCTTCGCCTGTCGAAACGGGACTCGCATTAAGCAGGTTCCCCTGTCCCACTGCCCATACAGTAAGACTTCTCTCAATGCACATCACCCAACATCTTATTTGATCACAGACTTAGTAACAATGTCCAGGGGTGGAAATTTAATAAAAAAATATTCCCAATTGCCACAGTGGCTGGATATACTATATATATATATATACAGTGGGGGAAATAAGTATTTGACCCCTTGCTGATTTTGCAGGTTTGCCCACTTACAAAGAATGCTTATTTTTCCTCATCAGATGGTTATCAATTTTTATAAATTCATATGATGTGATTTTCTGGAATTTTCTTTGGGATTCTGTCTTTCACTGTTAGAATGTACATATGATTAAAGTTATGGATCGTTGCATTCTTTGTAAGTGGGCAAACCTGCAAAATCAGCAAGGGGTCAAATACTTATTTCCCCCACTGTATATATAAAAGTATGAGGCACTCAAATATTTTTTAGCCTCTGTTTTTTGGTTTGTTTGTTTTTTTGCCGGCAGTCGGAACAAAACAGTGACTGGCTGCTCTCATCAAAAAACGAGCCATTCAACTGACCATCATCACTTCTTCTCTGCATCTTATCTAAATAGCGCAGCTCGACTCCCGGTTCTTCTCTGGGTTTAAGGAATAGCTTAAAATGTGTCATGAACTGGCCTTCAAAGCACATCCACCCCTACCATCCTCAGTCACATCTTCCTTTGCTTATCCCCACCCACTCGTTCCAAGTGCAACTGGAACTAGAACATTTCTAAAAGCTTTTTGATGGGGGGCCCATCTACTGACGGTTTGGTCCCCTCATCAGGGCTCTCTGGGGCCCTCAAAACCGGCCTGAGAGCCTCTGGAGAGGTCACAGAATTGACACATAGTGGTGTCTTGAGCTTATGACAGGCACAGAAGGAGAGAAACATAGTGTACCGGGCCCCGCTGACTGAATACCATTGGTGTGAGCAGGTAGGGGGGGGGTCGCGTTGGCTGAAAGAGTAGAAATAATCCTACGTAACGATGTATGACATGCTCAAATTTAAGCAAACGAGCAGGAGGTCCGACAATGTGACCAAACAGTACATTGTGGAGGCAGGAGAGCCATTCGTTCCCTATGGGCAAAGTATTCTGGGTAATATAGTCCTCCGTGCCCGGCCATGTTGTTTGGTTTGGACATGGGGAGACCCAAGCTGAGCTGGGGAAAAAAAATACAATTTAGATTGGCCAAAGGCTGCTGGGTAATGTAGTCTTGGCCATGTTGTATGATTTGGACAGAGGGACACCAGGGTCCATTAAAAGAAAAGACATTTTAGATTGCAAAAGGTATTTTGGAGTTGTGCGCCCCACCCCTGTCCCTCCTTCACCCCCAGTCTGCTCCTCTGATGTCCGCTGCTCAAATTGGCTGAGTGAGAGAGTGGATTCAGTGTAAGGGGGGGGGCTTTTCACTGACGTTTCACTGTCAAAAATTACAAATAGTCTTTTGGCTAATAATTGGAATTTGGTCTCCCATTCAGAGAACCTGCAAAAACAGGGCTGGCAACGACTATTTTATCAGACCCTGGTGAGCTCCTTTTATAGATCAGATACTGAGTCGGTGCTGGTTTGGCAGCCTTGGCTATTGGTGACAATAGCCAATAATATCCCCTCCATCAAAGGAGCTATAGATATGTATTCTACTTCCTATATCGGGGAGCAAAGCACTCTGGGTAGCGCAGTCTTCCAGCACAGCTCCAGCACCCTCTATATATATATATAAATATATAGAAGGGCATATGATATTAGCGAGTTAAACCATTTACCATCCACAAATGAAATCCCAAAAAATACAAATCCGACTCCTGTTCCAGCCAAGAGCTGATTGATAATGGAGTGTGTGTGTGTGTGTGTGTTTGTGTGTGTGTGTGTGTGTGTGTGTGTGTGTGTGTGTGTGTGTGTGTGTGTGTGTGTGTGTGTGTGTGTGTGTGTGTGTGTTAGATACAATTGGTTAGCTTTGTTGTAGCTAGGTGTAGATCAATGGTGTATGGATAATAGGGCCTGCCGTTGTGCACCTGCGAGTGGGATTATTCTCATCTCTGTGTGCCGTGATCTCAGCTCAGGAAACAGCTGTTCAGGTGTGGAGCTGATTACTGGATGAGGAAAAAAGAAAAAAAATGGGTTGTGCCCCATGGCACAACCCCATCGCCGCCCGCCATCATCACACGCAAACCCACTCGCGGGTCCTCTCTCACTCGCCGCCATATTACAGGGCTCCCTCCAAATGACAGAGTGCTTTTGTCCAGCCTTTGAAATCGTTGTCGCATTCCTTTCCGACGCACAGCCCAACAACAAAGGAGCCTTCATGGAGCAGATTGGAGAAAAGGAGCGGGCCAAACTCCTGTGGGAAAAGACCTCCGTCCGAGCCAAGTGGTTCATGCCGGAGGATATCAAAAGAATCGGGGATTTTGTTTCGAGCTCCCTGACCTTGTTTGTTTGTGGATTCTCGGATGGGACATATTCCCGCCACCAGAGTGGCACTTTTTAAGAGGCGAAACATACAATTTGTATTTTCACACAAGTTGCCAATTAAGCCCCTGATAGATGTAATAGTTTGTAATCCTCATTCTTGAACAAAGTGTACATCTTTGTTTTGCCAAGAAAGGGGCTGGAAAATGGAATTTGTATTGCTTCTAAACAGCGCTTAGCTTATGTAACACAGAAACTTTATCAAATCTCCTTTCTTAAACGAGAGGAGAAAGCCACATAGATGTGAATCATTTCAAATGTGTCTTGTGGGTGTGTTTTGCATTTCCAGTGGAGACTACCAAGGACAAGCTACCAGTAGTGAGCCAGGAAACTGAGCAACTTTCAGTGCCTGTACAAGCAAGTAAGTTGTCTTAGATATCCTTTTTTTTGTCTTTATCCTAAATCTCTCACACTCCTTTTTGCTTTTCTCATCTCTCCTATATCACCTCTCTAACCCAGCTATAGTCTATTTTTCTGTTCCTTTGATATGTCTCTTGATTGTACGCATATGTCTTAAACTTCCGTAGGAATACTGCTTTACTAGGCTAATATTCTGCTTTGGCTTTGAGCACAAGTCAATCTTCGATTCTGCATTTGCTAAATGTAGTTTTGGAGGGTTGAGATATCGCCGCCATCTTTTATTTTGTGTATACATGAACAAATTGAGAATACTTGATTGCGAAATATGTTTTGTGGACGATATAGAGTTGATCATAGCAGAGAAAGTGAGGTTAGAGACAAAGAGAAAGGAGAGGGGTTGGCAGTGTAATGGAGAGGTGAGCCATATGAAACAAGAAAGGTTAAAAAAAAAGGTAGAGGGAGAGGTGGAAAGTGGATACTAAGGTGGGGTGTGTGGCTGCACATTCTCCTGCCTCTACATCACATCTCCAATCGGTGTGATAAATAGGTGGATAGGTTTCACACGGCGGGCCTGATTGTTGCTGTCATGAGCCGGCCAAGGAATTCCTGATAGGATGTTTAGCTGCGTGCGTGCGTGCTTGCGTGCGTGCGTGCGCGCGCGCGCGCGCAGGGAGGATGTGGCTGTGTTAGATTTGGCAACCGAGAGCCAGAAAGGCTCTGCAGCCTTTCGCGAGGATCCTCCTGTCCACGCCCGCCGCGCGCATTACGCGCAGAGCATTTCCAGTCTGTTTGTGTGTCTGAGCCGCGTGCGGGGCGCGTGCGTGCGTGCGTTTGATGTGGCGTGGCCTGCACTGACTTGTCCCCCCCCCCCCTCCCCCCCTCCCCCCCAGCCTGCGACTCCCGGTAGCTGCTCCCGGTCAAAGGTCTCCTCAGTATAAAATCCAAACGCTCCTCACTCCCCACAGGAATGCGCCCCCATCCGTGCGCGCGCGCGCGTGCACACAGGCTAAGCACAAAGAAAACGTGTTAGGATGCACACACGGTGACCCCAGGGTGATTAGAATAAATAAGTACTGTAAAAAACAAAACAAAAAAACACTGTTGTTGTAAATCATTACGCGGTGGACGACGTGCCCGCAAAGTGCACCAGGAGTGCAAACGGTGAAGGGTGGGTTTTGCCAAGGAGCTGACATTTTCCTTCAGGACACTGAGGAAAACTCTGGAATTAGCCTCCCTGTGCAGACTTGTCTTATTAGTGAACTTGCAGCCGCGGTCAACATACAGTAGAACACATGCACGTACTTGAAAGGTGAAGAGTTCCCACCAGGTGCTTCCCTCTTTCTGGGCCGTTTCATTTCTTAAATGAGTGTTATGAGTTCATAATTGCACTAAGATTGTGCTCAATCCTGTTATGGGGGAGTCATCAAAAAGCAAACTTTTAAAAATATCTATCTATATCCAAAATAATAGAGAAAACACATAGTGATCCTAAGTGGCGTGCAGAAGAAAAATAGCAATATCATAATCAGGGGGGGACCCCCACTGGCTTACATGTGGTATTACTTCTGTTTGCTGTTTTATATGTGCAATGCCTTTCTTTTTGGCAAATTAATAGTTTATATGTATATATATAATTATATACTTTTTATATATAATTTTCTTGTGTACCATGCAAAAAACTATTATATAAATATATTCAGTTCAGTTCAAGAGTTTATTTCAAACCTGCACACACATTTTAGAATACATATAGTGACAAACAATACAAATGTATGGCTTGAAAATATATATATATATGTATATATACTGTATATATTTTTTCTTTTGTTTTGTTTTTTTGGCCCAAGTCCCACATCAAAGCAAACACGTTACAAATTCTTGGTTTTAAAGTTGGACATGCTTCCTCTGTATGATCAGTAATTAAATCCAGAATTGACATATTACTTATTAGATTGCGACCCACATTTTTTAGAAATAAGGTCATGCGTGAACAGTCCTTCAAAATGCTGTCTGAGCGTCATACCCTGAGTTAACCCCAGTCAACAGCTCCCTGCTCAGATATAAAAAAAAAGGACTCAAAGGTCACGCAACCTGCTGGCTTTTCGAGGTTTCTGGCCCTTAAAAAGGAAGTTTTTCCTTGCCTGTGTCGCCTAGTGCTTGCTCTTGTTGGGAATTGTTAAGTTTCTGTAAATAACTTCAGAGTAGGGTCTGACCTGCTCTGTTTGGAAAGTGCTATGAGACAACTGTTGTGATGTGGCGCTATAGAAATAAAATGAAATTTAATTTAATTCTGTTCTGAATTCTTTCTGCAGATGAGGAGGAGCAGGGCTCCATGGCCGAGGCGTCCTACTACTCCTACGACTACGACCCGGACGCCGAGGCCTTCCCGCCGGACGCAGACGGGGGGGACGGCGTCGTTCTGCCCGGGGGGGGCGCCGTGGAGCGTAAGGCGCCCGCGCTGGCAGACGTCCACCACCTCCCCACCGCGGACACAAGAAACACCCCCGAGCGATGGTAGGTTTTCCCCCGCCCGCGTCAGGGCTTAACTGCTGGGTTCCACGCGCCCGTGGAGGAAAACTCACCCCGTTTTCTTGTCCTCCGCAGAATCTCTCGCCGAGCGAAGCCATACCGACATCCAAATCTTGTACCATATTTGTGAATATGCCTGTGAATGGGAAGAGAAGAAAGACTTGCTCATACAAAGACTTGCTGGAGAATGAGTGCGAGTGTGAGTTTGGTGTGATTAGGGGACAGGAGTCCGAGCGGATGCCTTTTGTCACATGTGTCTGTGTGCGCGCGGTGGAATGTGAGTGTGTATTTTTTGTCGCAAAACTCGAGTTTTGGCCCCTCCATAGACTCCTAGTCCTCAATAAGCACCATAGTATATTTGGTATTCACTGTGCGGCATTTATAATCACTAGAAGAAATAATCAAGTATTTATGTTTGTAATTACACTTGATGTTAAGCAAAAATATTTTGTTGTATTTTATATCTGTGGTATTTATTTGTAGGTAGAGGTCATGTTTTTTTTTTTTGTATGCTTAAGTCACCGCTCATCCATACAGCCTACTTTTTTTTCTCCTTTGTGGTTCTTTATGTGTTATCCAAGGCATTTTTCTTCTTTTATGGCAAGCTTTAACCCAATAACTGACAAGTTTGATGAAATTCCTATCCTGGTATCTTTCTGGGAAAAAGAAAAAAAAAGAAGACCTACGCCAACCACATGCTTTACAGAAACATAAGCTAAAATTATTTTCCACTTTTCAAACTTCCCACCACATCATCTGCTCTCACACTCACCTACCTTGAGATTTGATTGTACAGTTTATAAGCTATTTTGTTTTTGTTCGATTTTGATTCTTGAAGTAATCGACTTTAAGAAAAAAAAAAAAAAGAAAAACGCGTTTAATTACTTAAAATGTACCAAATTTGACTAATTGTATTCCATGTTCTTATCAAATCTTGTGATTTTTTTTTTCAAAACAAGGATGACAATAAAATTTGCATAGCTCTGTGTTCCGATCTTTTTGTCAGCATACTTTAACCCCGACGAATTTTTAAAGCCCAAATCTGTGCGGATTGAGCTAAATAAGCTGTGAGTTGCTTTTTTTTTCTCTCTAAAGGATAGTCCACGGATCATTTCCTTGTCTTACTGCAACAGGTTCGGGTTACCGAAGCAGAGGTGGCCGGGCAGACTTGAACACACCCCGTTAAAGTTTAATGTCCGCTCTCTGCACACGTCAGTCGTCGGCCTTCTAGATTATCGTGGCCTCCAGCAGAGCACGGCTCGGGCCTCTTTAGGAGATTAGAGAAGGTTAAGTTGTTATGGCTGCTTAGTCTAACTAACTCACAACTAAAGATGCGATAGTCCTAATGTATGTTTTTGATTTATGACCACAGTTTGCAGTCCACCCATAAACTAGGACTAGAATCGGAAAATAAAACTGCCTTCCTCCAGGCTTTGGGAGGGGGATCTGTCAACGACTGGCAGGGTGAAGGGTGTCGTTGCTTTTTCCACGTTGCCATGACCAGAAAAAGAGGTCGAGGGGGGTGGGGGGTGGGGGTGGTCTAGCATTACACGAGAGTGAAGTGGAGTGATGACATTGTTTCTAAAGTACCAGCTGAGTGCGTTTATGCGTCCGCCTCTGCGGGGGATCGGGCCATTCACCTGCCTGAGCCTCCACAGATGAGGTGCTGGGACAAAGGGGCAGCCGGGCGGCTGAACTGGACCGTGTCGGGGTCACAGTGGGCTCCGTGGATGAGGGTTTGAGACGCATTACTGTGGCGGTTTATGGGTAAATTGCGGATTGATTGTAAATGGTCTAGTGCTCTGGATTATCGTCTGAGGAACTGTTGAGCTACTGCTATATATGAAGAAATACACCCCCCTAAACTATGTTTGTGGAATGGAATAAGGACCCAGCTGCTCTGCTGACCCTCACCTAATGACTGAACATCCACGCCTCCGGCCGAGGAGACGATTCGTCTTTGGGAGGGAACAAACAAAAAAAGGTAATCCGGCTTTTGGCTTCGTGCTGCTTGTCTTCTGATACTGACCCTCTGCATTACTGTGTGGATGTGTTTGCAGTACTGCTACAGCTGCCCGACAATGGAGGTATCCGTCTCATCTGCGAAGGCTCAGATGGAGAAAAAATACGCTCAGATTGCAGGCAAAGAAAGAGGTGAGTTGATCAGGATAAGAACCACAAGCACTGATCTTTTCCAGAGTTCGACGCACACCCTGGTGTGGTGTTAATCTCCCAATTTGAAGGAGGTTATTTGATTTTCTGTACGACTGATTGGAGCGGTGGTGTGCAGACCTGCCAGGACTTGCTCCAGCCGTGGAAACATTCTCCCTCTTGCTCCACTTGTGTGCATTCCTCTGGGCACTCGCGGGCTGATGTAAGGCTCTGTGTTTCTGTTAGAAGATGCTTGGTGCACATAAGACCACAAGGAGAATTTAAGATAAGAACTTCGGGTTTATTGGATAACAATTACAAAGCATTTTAATTATATTCCGATTAAGTTGGCACCGTGTGTGCATAAAGGTTTGATAGGCAGCATTTAAATTTGCTTGCACAAGACATCATGAAAAGATTGATTTTGTTGTTTAGAAATTGAGAAATGCGTGTTACTCACGTTTCCACCTGTCTTTAGGGCCAGGACCTGGGCACTATGGACTCCCCCCGACCATTGGATTCATTGGCCACGACTATACAAAGCCGTCCAGCCCTGCTTACTCTTTCCATGGCAGGATGAGTCATAATAGTGGGCCCTTCTTTTTTATTTTTCTTGTAACCGATCAGAATTAACCAGACCTATTTACTTCTGAAAAATGTAGGATGTTTACACCTTATTAAGAATTATGATGACAAAGACAGTTCAGTTGAACGCATTTGGATTGTTTTTCACAGGGTATTACTTCAACTACTTTTTAAACCTTGATATGTAGAAAGATTTGTCATTAAATCTCACCATCTTACATGGTGTGAGGTCACCTCTTAACCACTAGGGGGAGGCAAAGTTAATAATTGTGGGGTGTTTTTTGGTCAGGTTGATTTAATTCAGTGACTTATTCCTTTCACATTTAACTAACAGATAAAATACCCCACTAAAGTGGTGATAGATTTAAACTTTCTTGCAGTGTATTACGTCGACTCCAGTCCCGGGCCACTGTACTGTGTGGATGCAAAAATGACTCGCTTTGGAAAAGATGGCATACCTGCATTCTCAATATTGGGGAGACTCAAACCACAGAGTAAGTTTTTCCTCCTTCATTACGGTATAAGATGACTTCAAAATCATGTGCGGCTATTTTTTAAGTAACAATCCAAACAAAAAATAAATAAATTGACGTTTTTGCCTTATACAAGTACAAAAATAAGTGTTTTTACCATATTCGGCTATATGTGACCAACTATGTGCTGTGCTATCGTGTGGTTTTTGTGTGGTCTCGACTAGAGGAGCTGCTCCACACCCCCGGGCCTGGCGCGTACAGCCCAGAGAAAGCGCCCCCTTGCAATCTGCAGCGCAGGCCGCCGTCTTACACGATGGGCACGCGCACACAGTACCGCAGCGTGGACCCGGTTCCGGCCCCCAACAGATACTGCCTGCCCCCCGTCCTGGGTCCTCAGGTCCCGAACAAGCCGGCCAGCACGAGCTACACCATGTCGGGGAGTTACAGCGCGGGAGGCCCCTCTGTGGATTTGGCAAAGACTCCGGGCCCCTGCGGCTACAACAGCACGGACCCCAACGTTTACCTGACCCGGAGGCCGGCGTATTCCATGCTGGGACGGGGAAGCTCGGTCAGGGAAAACGCCAAGAAACCCGGTCCCGGGACTTATAATCCAGAGAGGGTCACGATTCACAAAGTCCGGGCGCCAGCCTACTCCATGGGAACCAGACACTCGGAATTTGTCACCCCACTTGTTGTCAGCATCTCTGACTAAACACAACAAATTTAAAGACAACAACAATTGATTGATTTGTTTTTTTTATGACGAAGCCACAAAACTGTCAAATGGTCAAGAACATTTTATTTTGTTCTTTAGTTGCAAAGAACTGGCTGTATCAACCATAACTCAGTGGCAAAAAATTATATAGTCTTGAAACAGTATATATATATACATACATTGCAGAAATATGTTTGGAGAACATAGAAACTTCTGCAGGCTGAACCAAAATAAAACACTATGATAGTAAGAAATAAATCCATTTGGACAAAACAGGAAAAGACATAAAAAAGATGCGTAGAAAGTGTGTAACCCCACAGCCACAGTTCCCCCTTTCACATCGCTGCTGAAGGTTATCACAGTTTGTTGCTCGTCACCTCTAAAACATAGCAGGTTTGATAGAACAGAATCACACAACACAGGTTTACAAACGATACTTATAAACATATGTAGAGATATCCGCTTAGAGGAGAAGCATCGTCCGACGCAAAGCCAAGTGGGCAAAGGCAACGTTCAACATATTAACATATCGTTTCCAGTTATTCCTTTGGAAGTGGTCTTCTGAAAAGCAGTATGTGTGGCTCTGTGGAGTAAAACGAGAAACGCAAGTCTGTCAGCATTGGATAGAAACTCATACCTGCAAACGACTGTAATCAAGTTGTGATGACACACACAAGTTTTCTAGACTGTGTGAAATGTAGATGAAAGAACGCAATGATTAGCACGTCTTTTGAGCCAACAATGGTTAAATGCAAAAGATTTTCCCTCTCTTTGGGAAACGTTTCGCTTAAGTTTAACATATTAAATGCGATATGTCTTACAAATCCTACTACAAAGCCTGTCTGCTGCTGTGTGGGAACTGAGGGGACCAGTTTCTGGACCTTTGGGAAAGAAACATTGTCCTATTTTTCTCTGCTTTGAGTGTTTGTGGACATGTTTTGCTTTTCCACACGCCCCAATTCTAACCCTCACACTTTGCAAACCTTATTGACAGGCAGGCCAGTTCAGAAACTAGTAACCATTGTGTCGTAAAAGACGGACTAAATGAGTTAAGCATTGTCTTGCAACACCATCTGAATGGACAAAATATATTTTTAGCACATGGTCTCCATCCTTAAGACACAGCATTAACAATGTCTTGAATATCAAACTTTCTGTTGAGAATAAAATGTTGATTGATACGATTTTCCAATTGCTATAGTTTTTAACATGCATTGAATCAGTTTTATAGCCCTGGAAAGCGGTTTCTATCATTTCGCTGCTCAATAACGATCTATTATTTCAGAATATGAAGGTCTTAAAAATAACAGTCCTTTCTAGTGATACTGACCCAAAGCTAAAGGATTTGTGAAATGCTTATTTTCATGGAAAAGATGACCATAGTTGGTCTTGCGGACAATTTAAGGGGGCACATTCACAATCTGGCATAATGATAAGTAATATCTTGAGTGTTCAACTGATTGTACATACTCATACATGCTAGAATAATGAAAATTCAGATTTGCTTTCTCTTATCTTCATTTTTTTTTTTAACTAAAGGACCCATTTTCTTTTTACAGATTTCAGATTTCATGCATATGTTCACAGTCATAAACAGAAACAGTCATTACAGCAACGCTCGTTGGTTGTTTATGGGCCTTGTAGTTCATTTGGGCTTCTTCAAACCATTTTAATAAGGTGGAACAGTTCTTTGCTTACTTACCTGGTTTGTGAATCATGTAGTGAATCCAGCCCTGGCTCTGTTGGACCCCCAGTCCCCTCCACTCCTCTTCTGTCATCAGATGGGACGAAGGCACCAGTTTAGACAGCTGCTTCGGGAGCACAACATGTCTGTTGGGAAGGTAAATACATGGATATTATGTCAAAAGAACAAAACAATTCAAACAAACAAACAAACAAAAACGTCAACTGTCAAAATACACTGAATTTTAATCACAAAATCGGTGTCGGCGAATCAATTCGAGCGGCTAGAAACTAAACAGGCAGTTTTAGTTATGTAAAATTACGAATTTACGCTGACGTAAATGTGGAAAGATTAAGAATTTACGTATATTTAACGAATTTACTCGTAGCGTTTGTTTGTTATGGACATGAAAATGAAGCTGTTAGCCTAACGCTAAGCTGTTAGCCTAACGCTAAGTAACATAGCTAGAAAACGTAGTTCATAGGGTAACGTTAGCTAAAGCATTAACATTAAGCGAACGAATTCTGGAAACAATCAATGTAAATACCTGTACTCGAAATCTTCATCGTTGTACTTGTCGGAATAGAAAATCTGCTTTTTTGACATCTTGTCTCAGTTGATAAAACGAACACGTTTTTCGGGGAAAACAGGTTAGCGAGCGATATTTACGAGCTGTATCCACTCACTGTCATCTGCCGCTGTTTTATTTTGAGGGTAATTCAAACAGCAACGGTTACCCGCTCTCCGCTGATTGGTCAGCCCAGGAACGGGACACAACAAGATCGTCTGAGTCTAAGAAGATGAGTCACTCGTCTGTGAAAACGAAGCCGTTACAAAGCACAGACTACAAAAATGGCTGTCTCCCAGTGTGAGTTCTGTAAAAAGCATTTAGATATGTTTATATACATGTAATAGATCATATACATCTTTAATTAATTCTAAATTAATTCTAAATATGCATCATGTGTTTGAATGGATTTTGCCTTAGTATAGTATAGTATAGTATAGTATAGTATAGTATAGTATAGTATA
>JABUIW010000200.1:1834154-1858079 GCA_013363375.1 Menidia beryllina | reverse complement strand
ATAGATAGATAGATAGATAGATAGATAGATAGATACTTTATTGATCCCCAAGGGAGTAAACAAATAGAAACCGCTTCTATCAGTTTCCTGTTGTAACTATATCTTTTGTTTTGCTATTATAATTTGCACTAACAAACCTTTTAATGTGTTTATATTAGAGGGCATAGTATTGTAAAGATTGTATCTGGCACAGGTACTGCTGCTCAGTGTTATAATAATCGATGTCAGGGAAATGCAAGTAAGTGGTATTCCAAGTATGATTTGTTTAATACGTAATTGGCAATGTCGGGAAGTAGATCTTTCAATTCTTTAGACACAATATGGAGTAATTGTGTGGAACTATTCCACAGGCTAAAATGAGGTTAAAGTGTGATTACTGTAATCACATTACTGTACACCGTTAATGACTCCATGGCCTTTGTGTGTTTAGAATGATTGTAAAAGATTTAATAGAAAAAACTGTTTCATTTGATCTGTTGTGTAAATGCAGTTATTTATCTTCGAAAGAGGTTGGAACATTCTGAGAAAGTCCATCTGCTGGTGCATCTGTCAACACACATCGATTACATCTGGTTTATCAGTAACTTTTCATTCTCTGAAAAACAAGTGACTACGTCTTTAGTGAAAGGTGGGAAGCTTTTATAGCATTTTACTTGTATGTGAATGTATTCTTTTGTAACTGTGTTCCCTTTTTCGTGTCCTTTGACCACCAAATTAATTTTTCATTAAAGAACAACTGTGTAAGGTAAGATCCTAAGTTACTATGCATCTCTGAATAACTGCTGACCTATTGATATTTCACTGTAATTCATTATAACTCGTGCCAATCAGTATATTTTGGAATTATTGTGGGTGGTATTTGTTTACAGAAATAATAATCAGGTTTTTTTTTAACCAAAAAAGTGGTAGTTAATTTAGTTTTGCTTGAATTAGCTAATTCACTGTAATAAAATGAGCTTTTACTTGTAGGGTGGGTCACAATCATGAAATTGATCTTTATGAGTAAGTGACTGAAACGACTAAATTGGCAAATATCTGTGATAATCAATTGTGTTGTCTCATTATTTTCACTTTCATCCATTATTATTCTTTATGTCTGAGAACAGCTTAATAGAGACATCCATTTTCTGACACAGGAAGATCCATTTAGCAAACAATAACAAGCTGGCCAGCGTCTGAAATATATTTTATACGACAGAAAAAAATGAACTATGGATGGTATCTATCAAAGTTTTTTTTTTTAAATGAATTGAATAAGCACTTTTCACTGCAAATCTCACAAAACTATTCCTCTGGATAATGGAGCTCATCTTATGGACTGTCCAAAGCCAACCTGCAGCCATTCAAAACTGATGGCATTAATGCTAGTGACGCTTATTGAAATATTGTTTTCAAGTGTACTAATTTAATACCCTAATTTATCAGAATTCCGCTCAATTGTTAGCAAATGTTGCAGAGTTTAAGGCAACCAAATAAGATCATGCTGAAAATAAGTGCTGGAAAAATGGTGTTTAAATAGTGGGTAAAACCAGCTGTTCTACAAATTGATAAACAATTTGATACTGAAAAAAAAACTCTGATGCTTTCAAATTATTCATAAACAAGTTAAAACAGTTGTGAGGTGGTAAGTTAACCCTCTTTGTTGGATAGATGACCAGGATTTAACACAGTCTTTTTTAAATATGCATGTATCTTGTGCATCATTCTTCATTTAAAATATTTTTCTCTCTGACTTTGATGTTTGACCAGGAACTTAAGTCAAAGAAAAGTTGTGTTCCCTTAATCTTTCTGGTACAGATGGAAAATCCCAGCCTCCTTATGTTGCCTTTCTGAGATGGAATAATTGTATAAGATGAGAGCGAAAGACAGAAGGGAGTGTGCAGGGAGCTAAATGGATCACGCTGAGATTGCTGATTGCTCTCTTGGGACGTGGATGGGAGGGTCTATGCCAAGAGAATTCAGGCAGATGGGATGAGATGGGATGGGATGGATGTTGTCAGACATGCTGTGGTTTATGAGTGTTTATGAGTGTATCCTATGCTACTTTTTTGCATATGCAGCCAGTTCAAATGGGATTTACACAAGAGCTAGCATTCATATATACAAAATTCACTTCAACTAATCAGATTAATCTTTAAGATGATCTTTAGTTCGTATTTTCATAAAGCTGCAGGTTGATCTTTAGTTGGTATTTTCATAAAGCTGCTGGTTGTTGCTGCTATATTTAATGGACATGATAGTATAAATGAATGTAATGTAGTTTTTTGTGAATATTTTTAGATATGTCATTTTGAACTGTGTAAAAGAATATAAATTTACATTGATTGCAATGTAGAAAAACATCATTTATGACCCTAAAAAGAGCACGAAGGCATCATCATGCAATTCCAAAACCATCTTAAAGCAGCATTATGTTACCAACAATTTCCAATATAATGCTGCCTTTAAGTTCACACGACTGCAGCATTGATTGATCCTGAGAGGCAATTGCAACGGGAATGTTTCTGAGAAACATTCTGCATACTGGTATTTCCAAAAATCGTGTTTGTGGAGGAGCAGGTGATCCCTATAACGCCTGTGTGTGTGTCTCGGTGAGACAATGCTTGAGGCAGATGTTGCTTTAGCCAAGACGGGCTGGGAGTCTCTGGGCAGGGCAGGGCTAACGGGGCAATGACATCATCCAAAGAGAGGGAGAGATGGACTGGGGCACGCGAGCGATCTTGCCTGGAGCAGCGAGAGGGAGCGGGGGAGTTCAGACGGAGGGGAGAGAGGCGTGAGAGCGGGACAGTGCGGGTTCCAGAGCAGGGAAGTGCGTATGCCGGAGCACAAGAGAACCCCACACATTTCAAGCAGACTCTGACAAGGATATAGGACTTGGCCTGGAAGATATACTCCTTTGGTTCTTTTTTATCTTTTTTTTACCCCCCTTCCCCTTCCCCTCCCCTACCCCCTTCCCTTTTCCCCTCTGTCCCCTGGCAGATATCCCCCCTGTCAGCTCCTGCTTCGCGAGGCTCCTCCGGGCATGCTTCTTAAGCCAAAGTATGGCCGCTTTCGCAATGAGTCTGTGACCTCCTCCTCCGACGACCTGATGCAGAGCCTCGCCATGAGCAGCAAAGTCGTGGCCACGCCGGTGGTGGGCTCCGGCCCCCCGAATCTCCCCCTCCCTCCTCTGCCTCCTCTGGACCCCGGTTCCAGGTCCTCCTCCTCGGCCGGGGCCGCGGCCCTGGCAGACTCCCCCTGCCTGGACGGGGAACAAGAAGTCACCACGACCTTCTGCATGCTCATCCCCAAGATGCCCCAGTGGAAGTTCTCCAACTCGCTGCTCAGCCGGAGCCCGTCGAACTCCAGTTCCAGCGCCAAGGACTCCAGCAAAGCCCCGTTATCTTCATCTTTTAGGGCCGGCGTTGGACCACCGGCCAGTGGCCCGGTGGCCAGCCTGGCAGCGGTCCTGAACTCCTGCGACCCGGTGTGCGTAACCCCCTGTTCCCTGCAGGCCATTCGAGGGCAGCGAGCGGTAGTAGCAGCAAATTCGCAGGGATTCGGTGCCGCCGAAATTACGGCGAGCCCCGGTTCTTCGGGCGGCTCCAGATCGGGACTGAACTGCCGAACGAGGATAGACGGTGTGTGTCTGGGTGGAGAGGAGTTCAACCAGAAGGGCAGCTTCATCAACAAGCCCTCTCAAGGCTGGCTGCACTCCGATAAGAAGATCGCGGGACAAGGGGCCTCTTACATCGTCAGGGTAAGCCAACAGGCAGCTTTTTAAAAAAGCACACAAATTAGACAAGGTTAAAGATCAGTTCAGTTAACGTCTTCCCAGGTGCTGATCGACAGTAGTCCTCTTAAGGGTTTCTTTGTCAGGGTGGGAAACAAAGGAACACCTCTTTAAGCAATGGGTTATTCAGCTCATGTGGCAAGGACAAGGGAATACGTGATTTAATCCATATAAATGGATTTGTGAGGCCGATTGGCAGACAGCAACGGGACTGCACACGGGGATCAGGGCAGAGAAAGATTCATCATTGAAATGACATGCATGGTCCGCAGTGTTTGTGAAAGGTAGCATTCATCACACTGCACTAAAAACAACAACCAGTTGTTTTCATGAGGCATGCCACCCATGTCTGTGTGCCTTTAGGACTGTTTATGTTTGCGGTAAATACATATGATTTAATGTTTTATGCATAGATTTGGATTACATACTCCACTGTGAATAACAGTGTAACATATATAGTAATTTCTTACATATATCTATATATATATATGTAAATGAAACCTGCATATATTTACAATGCAGGTTTTCAATAATTCTCTTATCTCTTGTCTCATTGTTTGACCTGTGGTGATTCTTTTTCTAAATGAATGGGTGAATGGAAGTGGAGCAGATAAATCAGTGTTCTTCATCTGTGTTTCAATCAATTGTGTTTATGAGCGGTTGCCATTCAAAGGAAACTGCACGATGTCCGTGTCGTCCTTCCCCCGAGCACCCCCCATGACCGTTCACCTCTGCTACTCTCTGTGCTGCTTCCCCTTCCTTCCCCTAATGACACGGCTCCTCATTAGGGCCAGTCTGGGGCAGAAGCATGCTTTCTAATCGCATTATACAGGCACCATTCATTCCCATATTCAATTACATTTAGTCACAGTCGTTTGCATCATGTGATATGGGAAAGGGGTTGGATCGCTGTGGGAAAGGTCCAAATGTTGACTACGTATAAGGTCTGATCACCATGCAGGGCTGGTTTCATAGATTCATAACAACAGCCCCAGTTATCTCTGTAAACAATCAGATGAGCAGGCAGCTTGTTGCCATCAGAAGGTGTGGTGCAATGATTTTTAGATGACCCATGAGAGTAATCGTGCAATATTTTATGGCTTTTGAGGCAGATCCACATACGCAGTCCACTCTACATATAGTCCTGTGCGGGGAAGAGCATTTTCTGCATTTATTAGTGTCAGAGGGACAGCAAATTTTGCTGCACTGTGCCACGCCTCTTTTTTCTGTTCCCTCTCAATCACTCACACAGACGGTCCGTCACACTCATCCAGCACTCATCTGGGAGATATAAATCATTCAGCATTGTTTCTGAGTCCACAATGTTGTGTCATGCCCTGCGCATTGCCTGCATCTGCTTTTTTCTTGTAGCCGGAGCACTGCAGAAACCAGGAGCTGTTGTAAATACAGCTATATGAAAGTCAGAGTGCTCTCCATTCACAGTTTCCTTACTGTCTTTGATGCAAAAAACCAAAACAAACACTCTTCATATTTATTTTTTTAATCTAATTGTTGATTACCAGTGATGCAGTTTATGGAAATGTTCTGCTAACTGGGCTTTTCTTCAAATCTGCTATGATAAATAATGTACAAAAGTATACAATTAAATGGGAACATTGTTCAGAATGAGAAATGTTATCCCTTAAATAACTACCCACTGCCTAAAGAGCAAACAAGGAAGGGTGTGCCCTGATTGAACTCTAACAGAATCGTGTCTTTTATCTGGTTACCCATCATTATACAAAATAGAAGGTGGTCCTTGTTCCATCACTGCCCTGAGGGTACGGCATATTAGATCATGAATCGTGGCAATTTCTAGAATCGGGATGATTTATCTCATTGAAGGGATCTACCAGAAAACAGAGTTCGAGAAGGGGATGTCTTTATTTATGCATTTCTGACGAATGATTCTCAGAGAGCCTTTGTCACTAGTTGTAGAGTAAGTCGGACCTCCAGTCAAAAGGACAACAGTGCAGAGGAGCTGACAGAGGAGGCGATGTGCTGCATCAGCAGATTTGTGTGTTGTAATGGAAGCTTTGGAAGAGTAGAGGAGAAAAAGGCACAATGTTCCTGATGGGAGATCTTCCTCATTCCAATTGTCAATAAGCTCTCAGAATTTGAACTATTGCATGTTTAAATCACTATGAAAGATTTTCTCCACAAAATGCAAACAACAGAACATAATCAAGAGCATAAATTGTATAAACAAGTAAACCCAACCCCCTGGCATCCCACTGAGGTCTAAAAAGCGGCTGTTCATCCTTGATTTGAAGAACTGAGTGCTGCTAATCTAGTTTAGGTGCCATTAGCACCCTATGAGGGACACTGGGAGGTTAAAAAGCTGGAATTATTTTCTTCTTTGTTGCAGATATAGTTTAGATTTCAGTTGGAAGTAGTAATATTTACAGATAAACATTTAAATGTTTAGGACTTTAGAAACATCTTTTCCTAATGCATGTGCACATGGCTCAGTTCAGTTGTTAATCTAAAAAAAAGGAATTGAAAATTTGTTGTGTTTGTGCATATACATACTTAAAAATTGCTGCTAATATATACAAATATGTGTGTTTGTGTACTTTTGTTTTTATGTTTCTGTAGTACATGGGTTGCATTGAAGTACTGAAGTCGATGCGCTCCCTGGACTTTAACACACGGACTCAAGTGACAAGGTAAGCTGGTGACCATCTTTCCTGATGCCAGTGTGTCAAGAGAATTTGATCCAAGTCTATAACATTAATAGAAGGGCTGTTCGTGACAATACCAATATTCTCAGTGAACAGTGAATTAGAGATGAAGCATACATGTTTATTTTGTATTCAGATATGTTTAACTTATGATCAGCACCATTGCCTAACAACAGGAGGGTTCCCAGGTCAAATCCCAGCTGGGGGCTTTTCTGTGTGGAGTTTGTATGGTACATTGGTTCTACCCAGGTATTTAGGCTTCCTCCCACCATTCAAAACCATGTCAAATGAATTGGTTTAATACCTGTCACGCAGGTAGATCTTGGAGGAGGACTCAGGCGCGGAGATTCATGAAAAAGGTTTATTTTAACAGAAACACACTCAAACGGAGTGGATGCTGACAAGGTTCAAAAACAGGGCTGTGGCAAAACTATGAGCAAAGTAACATAGCAAGGTTAACAAAACTGTGGCAAAGTATCAAAACAAGACTATGGCAAAAGTACAAACAAGATGAACAAAATGGCAAAAATAAGACTATGGCACGAAAAGCTAGACTGTGGCAAAATATCAAGGAGTAAACAAGGCTATGGCAAAGTAACAAAATAAAGATTACCAAAACTATGGCAAGGCTTTGGCAAAACATGGCTATGGCAAAGGGCAAATAATCAAACCCTTACATGACGTGGGGAGACGAAAGACGAGAGACGAAAGACGAAAACGAACTGGCACAGGACATGGGAAACGAGGACTATTTAAACACATGAGGGAGGGGAACCCCAGGTGTACACAATAGGTAATCAACACATGACGAGACACCAGACATTCCCCCAGACGTGACAATACCCATAGTTACTACGTGTGGGCATGGTTGACTCTCTTGTATGTCTCTGGGTGGATCCGTGATGCACTGCTGACCAGTCCAGATTGTACCCGGTCCCTCGTCTAATGTAGGCTGTGATAGGCTCCAGACCCCCCACAGTCATACTTGGGATTTAGAAATTGGATGGATGGTTAAACTGCTCCATTTATAATATAATAGAGTGACACCTGTTCCTTTGGTGAAACCTGAAAAATCCTTCTTTTATCTAATTTATGCCAAAAAGGATTTTTAACCCTATAATGCCAAATGTGTCATATTTGATACATCCGGTTTCTGAAGTCTATTGGATCTGAGACTTTTTGCATCATTCAATGGTAAAAGCTTTGCTCAAACCCCTGTTGTACACATTCAGATATACCTGATAAAAGCCAGTAGAAGACACCAAAATATATTTTTTACTTATTGCACGCTAATTTGATCAAAATAATTTCTGTTTTTTTTTTCTTCATATGTTGTTGGGGGGCCAAAGAAAGACTTCAGACTAAAAATTCAATATTCTTCCTATTTTTCTTGGATCAGGCTTTAAAGGGTTAAATATTAATAACCATTGGGGTAAATATGTCCATTGAGGCAACTGAAAGCATAAAAGGCTTCAATCTAAACTAAGTCACATGTCTAAGCACACAAACCAACCCACGTAGTGAATGCATTGGTTAAGAGATGAACACAACACTTGTACTAGGAGACGTTCAGACAGTGTGTGTGTCTTTTGTATGAAACTGTCCCAGGCTCTTTGTGTGTCTGTTCCCTTGTGTTTAGATGCGCTTCATGCGATGATGTAATAAAGGTACATCCATGCAACCTTCAACCTCTCGGGAGAAACCAATCTCCATCCCCCCACCCCCTGGCCTCTCTCTCTCTCTCCCCTCTTCTCTCTCTCTTATTCTCCCATCTCTCCTCGACAATCGATCTGCAGTAATCTGAGCCCCCGCTGTGCATCCAGGGCTTAAGTGCACGGTGGAGGGAGGCGTGCAGAGATGGAATGAGAGAGATAGGAGATCTATTATTGATGATGTTCTCTAATGAACGTGGAAAGCTGCAGTGCTCTCCATGAACTCGCCCAACTGGATAATGTCTTTGGGTGTAAGTTGTGCGGGAGGAGTGAGAGAGGACAAAGGGGGTGTTGCTCAGAAGAAAGAGCAAAACACCAAAACAAAAGCAAAGGGAGGAACCCTGCAGACAAAGAACTGCCGGTGGATGTTTTGTGTTTGATTGCAAATTATCAGTTTGGTGATGGTTGTTGTGCTGATGATGGATGTGCTGCGGTTATAGTTTTTTATTATTGTTTTGGTTCTCTGAAAGACACTTCTAATTCAAGCTAGCTTTGGCTCACTTGTAGTTCACATATTGCATCTTTTCCAGGTGTTATATTTCCAATAAATACCTTTATCCTCCTTGCTAATTAAGCATATAAATCTCAACTATTGTATCTGCATCATTGTTGAACATGTCTCAAAGACACCATTAAGACTGAAAATTATGTTAATGCATAGCCTAATGACAGCCAAAAAGGCCACAACAAAGCACAGTTGAGATTTGGGAAAAAAAAGGAAAAAAAGTGGATTTCATCTCTTTGATTTTAAAGAAGATGCGGCCTCACAACAGCACTCTCATTGTCATGAAGACTGTAGACAAAAATCAACAACAGCCCATCCTCCTGTTGCTCCTCCTGTTCAGAGTCATCTGAACATTGGGATGTTTTTCAAAAAATCCCTCAGAAGACCTTTAGTCAAGATGGGATGCTGCTTTTAAATATTTTACAAGCCACTTGATAGGGCCAGCTGGGCTCTTGATTATAAGCTATATAAGCGCCCAATAGGCTGCCAGTCCCAAGGGTGTAGCATCTTTGTTGCAGAGACTGTTTCCTTAAAAAGGGGCTACTTATCTTCAATTTGTACGGTTTCATTTACCAATTTTTTAACCGAGATGTTGACTGAAAAACATTCACTGAAAATTAGCTTTTATTACAGTGTCAACATAGAAAAACTGGATTAGTTCAGAGTAAATACATCAGATGAAATATGTCAGGGGTCTTTAACCTGTGATATTGGATTAATAAACAAAAAACAGCGCGTATGTCCATGTAAAAGAGAATATTTTCCCATTCTGAGGTGTGTGTAGCCTTAAGTACTTCATGAAACTGTGTGTTTAAATTATTTATTAGATATATGTATGAAAATAAATTTTAAAAACTGCATGATTTTAAAATCATTGTTGGCCACTGACAATAACAAACCTTTCGACTTGGACTAACCAGCACTTTTTGTCCATTTGTCCCATCAGGGAAGCCATCAACAGACTTTGTGAAGCTGTTCCAGGAGGGAAGGGGGCTTGGAGGAAGAAGGTTAACGATACATTTATAATCTTACGAGATATTATTATACTTGTGGCAAAAGATAAGTAGTGTTTCATACGAATGAAAGGCGTTTTAATTCATATGAACCACACAAAACACCTACATACGGAATGTTTTTTTGTCATCAGATAAATGTTATATGCACAGCATGACATTAAATTAAATTTTTTTAGTTATTTCCACCTGAAATTATGTAATTGTGTCTCTATATTGTGCTTAGGATGATTCATAGTGTGCATTACTGTTTGCTTCATTTGTCCCTGTGTGGTGTGTGATGAATTGGTGTGCAGGGTGTAACCCGCATCTTGCCAAATAACAGCCGGAAAGGTAGCAGGCCCCTGTCAATTAAGCGAGCATAGAAAATGGATGGTCGGTGCGGCTGTAATTTTCGCTGTATTCTTTCTAATCCAGGCCATAAACAAGGCTCTGCAGTCGGTCATGGGGAAGAGCAACCTGCGGTTTGCGGGGATGAGCATCACAGTCAACATTTCCGTAGATGGCCTCGGTCTGCTCATCCCAACCACGCGGCAGGTTAGATTAGAACAAAATCTTCATAAAACAATACTCACCTTTTACCTTCCTCTTCTCCTGTACAGTCCATTGACATAAGATCTTAATAAAACAATACTTACCTTTTACCTTCATCTTTTCCTGTACAGTCCATTGACATTAATGGTAGCACTGAATCACCTTATCCAATTCTCTTTTTTAGGTCATAGCACACCATCCTATGCAATCCATCTCATTCGCCTCCGGAGGAGACACAGTGAGTGTAGCACTTCAGACTACTGTCTGGATATTTTTTTACCACAATGCATTTCATCTTTTACTGGTTTCGATTCTCACGGTTTAAGAAAAATCAATGGATAAGTAATATTTGTTCATTTAAGTCTTATAACAATGACATTATCCATCTTTTGCATTGCAGGACACACCTGATTATGTTGCGTACGTTGCCAAAGACCCAGTGAATCAAAGAGGTATGCCCATTTGCCTCTCTACCCCTTCTGAAATACTTTCAAATGATTTGCATTATGATTTCTAGAGTAAGGAATCATGCTAGATCACTGTTTTAAAGCTCCCTCTCGTATCTTGATCAGAAATAATCTGTTTTTCTCATGTGGTCCCATTTGTTTGGTTTTCTTTAGCGTGTCACATCCTGGAGTGCTCGGATGGTTTAGCCCAAAGCGTCATCAGTACCATCGGCCAGGCCTTCGAACTGCAATTCAAACATTACCTACACAGCCCTCCGAAAAGCATGGCCTCCGTGGAAAGGTAAGGCGAGGTCCGGTCAAGCCCACACTAGATTTGTTGCGTTTCCAAAGTGGTCGGAGAATGACAGAGGAATTCTCTGGCTACTTTTATCCCGGTCACCATGTTACAATTAGATGCATGTAGGTACTGCCACCTACTCCTAAAAGTAAAACTACACATGGTAAAATTTATAGGAATACATTAAGAATGATGCAATAATCAACACACAGCTTGTTGAAAAAGTAAGAGAGAAATCGAATGATGACACTTATGATAAATGGAAGGGATGGAAGTCATTTGAAATCAATAAAAATTTAATTGGAATAACGTCTAAAAGAAGCACAGAGATGAGGCATTCAGCATTAAAGAGCTTCTCTGTCTCCGAAACCTGATAGTGTGTGAATCTCAGGTTTCTCTGTTCATAAGAAGGGGATGTGTCAAGTCGATGTTGTGTACCTTAGAGTTCATCTTGTTCTGTACGTTGTACACCGTAACCGCATATCGAGGGTCTCCAGAGTGGTGCCTCTGCGGATACAGTCGGAAGTTAAGCCGAGAAGCTTCTTCTTTTTCTGGTTTCAAATGAACGTCCTCCTTCCTGGCAGTAGCAGGAACGTTACAGATGTAAATAGATGTCTATGTTTGGACGTGGGCTTAACAGTTTGATGAGAGGAAACCTATTTGGGAACCTCAATTTCCCGTTCTAATTGCATCAAACAAAAATCTTCGACATAATCATTGCTACTAGGAAGTCTTACTGTTATTTACGTATTTGTTCCTGGTTTTAGACCTCAGTTGTCATGGGTTATCAATTTTTGTGTGTTTTTCTTATTTTCCCAGTTTTGGATTTTCTCACAGTTTTGGATATTTTAAGATCTGTGATTTGGTTTGTACTTCTTCCTTTGAGTTAGATCTTCATCAATAATGTCTCTTGTGTATCTACAATCTTTTTTTTTAGCTCCTGGGCCCCTGTATCTTGTTTTTTTACATTTACAGTTTTGGTACAGTGTTTGGTTTATGATTGTATTTTCTTCTTTTCCTCAAGATCATTTAGTGATTTTTCTGCATGGCTTTGCATTTTGTCTTGTTCTTTTGATGAAAACATAGTTCACCATCTCATCCTTCTCCACATGACATTGATCAAATACGTTTCTCTTCAGGCCTCTCAGGACAGACGAACCTATGTGGGGGGAGGACGACGGTTTTTCCGAACACGATTATTACAACAGTATTCCAGGGAAGGAGCCTCCTGTTGGGGGCGTTTTGGACTCGAGACTCATGCCTTTTGGTGCCTTCCTGGGTCACATCCACACTCAAAAACAGAGCAGGACAGCATCCCAGGTCAGTGTGCAGGGTTTTGATGATTGAACCATGGTCTTTTTCTTCATTTTATCATGTGAAGTATCTGTTCTCTACTGTCAAAGTGGACTCTGCTCCTCAAAGATCTCAACTTTGGTCCTTGAGGGCCGCTGTCCTGCAGGTTTTAGAAGTTTCCCAGCTTTAACACACCTAAATCTGATTAAATGGATTGATTCAAAACATTGTAAGGCTCTACCCAGGCCTGCTGACTGTGCATTGAGGCGAATCAGCTGGACATCCCCAGACTTAAAGAAAATCTTTTCGGTTCCAGCAATCACATAAATTAGATTAAGCTTGTGATCCATCACAGATAACAACTTGTTTTGGAACAACTGTAGTAAAGTAAATGTTACCCATTGTACAACATTGCATTTTGTTTGAATACTCTGTCTGTATAAGCCACCTTAGTTTCGCTGAGGTGGAATATTGAAGTCTCCCATAATGTTCCTACACTGATAAGTCTTCTACCACACAAATATTGTCTTTTTGCGATGACGTGTAGTTTTTCTTCAGCAAAGTTGTTGGGATTTCTCAACCACAGGGCCGAAAGGTATCACAGATATAATAGAAACTACCTTTGGGTTCTAGTGAAATCAAGTACCTCAGAATAACTGCAACACTAATCCCTCTGACAGCTCCCTCATTAACTGGTGATTGATGAGTTTTGCTGCTCGTTCTCTGCAGAAAACATTGGCCTCCCCACTCGAGCATGTTCATGAGGTCATGATTTGCCTTGGCTAATGTTTCAAAGCAAAGTGCTTTGAAACTGCATTACGCAGAAGCAGGAGCTCGCTATTCTGCATTTTTTTGCTGAGAAATGAATGCATTTATGGTGTGTGCTTTCCTGGTACGGTCCTGTGCTGGCAGATGGGCTCACCGGCCAGGAGGGAGCAGGCATCTTACCCGCCCGGTCAGCTGTGTTACGAGCTCCACTGGGACACTGAACACAGCTCAGGTGAGACACCCTGTGGATACAAATCTATATAACATGTAGAAACATGTTACATCTTTACTTGACTCTTTGTCATTTCATTCTCTTTGAAATGACAAGAGAGATGAAATGTTCTCAGACGCTTTTTTTTTTTAGCAAAGGCTACTATTAGAGAAGAGGTATTTACATGTTCTTCTATGGCAGTGTTTTTCAACCTTTTTTGAGCCAAGGTACAGTTTTTCATTGAAAAAATCTTGAGGCACACCAACCAAAAATGTTAAACAAATCTGTAGCGGCCTATAGTAACACTATAGTTATTCTTATTTTATTCTTATCTTATCTTAAGTGTCTTGAATAGGAATCAAATAAACACAAAAATGTATTTTTATCATATTTTATATTTCTTCTTTCAAATTGCACTTAACATGTCCACTTCAATATGCAAAATTAAATACAAAATCTAGTCATAAGGAATTATTACATGATTACGCCCCCAGTCACTAGAACAGCACAGACACTCAAAAATGGCATATTATTTGCAGATAATTAATTCCTTATCAAAAATTTTTTTAAACCAAATAGGTGAAATTTCTACGGCACACCTGACCATCACTCACGGCACACTAGTGTACCGAGGCACAGTGGTTGAAAAACACTGCTCTATGGTTCTCTGATGTCTCGGTGACTATGTTTGCATGGCGGTTAGGTTGTGTTTCTATCTTCTGTCTGGGAATTGCTCGCCCGTATCTACAGACACTGATTCATTTCCAAACCGCCACAGACAGACACTCTCTGTTTGTATTTTTCTAAGGATCACATGAATAGAATTAGGAATCTTGGGACCTTTGATCAGGTTGCATCTGAGACAACCGAGGTGCTCTTGTGATGAACAGCTTCTCAAATTAAATCAAAGGAAAGTCAGATTTTCTGACATTGTTGTTTACAAAAGATTTTTCTTAAAGTAAAGTGAAGTAGTTGAATTTGCTTGATTTATTTGCTATCTGAACTGATGAAATGCATGAATTGTTTGTTTTTTGTGCTAAAGATAATTTTATTTCTGTTTACTAGGGACATATTAAAACACATATTAATGCAAAACCAAATTAATCTAATTACATTGTCTCATTAGGTTGTTTGAGCCGTTTGGAATGAATTATAATTAGCTCAGCAATGTGGTCTTGACCACTAGAGGAGAGGTAAAACTGTAAAAACATCACAAATCGTAGTTTCCATAAATATTGTAAGCTTATTCATCATTGTTGGGTCTGATTTCAGATGGTTACCTGTGGGCCGACGGTCAGCCATCTGACAGCAAGGTTTATGAAGAACACCAATATGTAAACACCCAGACCCTGGAAAACCTAGACGTGCACACACATGGTCCCGATGGACTCAGGAGGGCCAGGGTACCCGACAGTCCCAAGAAGGACCTCTTTGACATGAGTGAGCCCTTACGTTTAATATATCTGGGTACGAGGCTAAAAGCTATTGCAGAACACCCAACTTTGCAGCTCTAAATCATATCCGTCTCCGCAGGGCCGTTTGAGGATGCCCTGAAACTCCACGAGGCCTGTGGTGGAGCCGTCGGGTCAGGTGGATCTGGCCCACAGGCTGCAGGGGGAGGGTTACGAATCGTAGAGGATCAGTGGCCCAGCCCTCCAAGGCGCAGAGCCCCCGTCGCCCCCAATGAGGAGCAGCTCCACATGGAGGTCTGGTACCACAGCCGAATGAGCCGGAGGGACGCGGAGAAACTCCTGGTCCGAGATGGAGACTTCCTCGTCCGGGAAAGCACCACCAACCCTGGGCAGTACGTGCTAACAGGCATGCACTGTGGCCTACCCAAACACCTCCTCCTCGTGGACCCCGAGGGAGTGGTGAGTGTGTCAGCAAGTCAAAATCTGATCTATATTTATACTTTTTTAAAAATTTTATGTAAAGCCAGTGATGCAAAAAATAAATGGAAATCTAACCCTTTCATTTTTTGCTTCTAGAGGTCAAGATTATTACTTACACGGCATATTTCCTGTTTTTTTCCATTTAGGTCCGGACCAAAGACATGTTATTCGAGAGCATAAGTCACCTTATATCATTCCACTTGAAGAATGAGCTGCCTATAGTGGCAGCAGAAAGTGAGCTCCATCTCAAACAGGTGGTCAGGAGGAAGCAATAAGCCACCAGGCCCAGCATGGGAAGGTAAATACCCGTCTTCACCGAACAATATGAAGAAAGTGCATGTGGCTCAAAAAGCGGATATTGAGTTGGCATCTGTTTTGCCACAACTAAAACAAAAAAACAGCTTCTTGCTGTTTGAAATCAACAAATCAGAGCAAACTTTTCTTGCAACCCAACACCAGAAATCAGTAAACACTGAGCTTCTCATAGAGAATTCAAGCTTTTCTGCTGTAGACTAATACAGTGATAAGAAACGGGGAGAAATGTGATGTGTGTTTTCCATATGTGCACACAGAAAGACTCAAGCTATAAAATGCGCATGATGTTTTCTTTAAAAAATGTCCTGTAACAATGCATGCTCTGGAAAAAAAATATCACTAGATATTATCCACCTTATGAGAATATTAACCCTATAAAGCCTGATCCAAGAATAAAACTAAACAGAAAATCAATTTTTTTGGTTTGAAGTCCTTATTTGGCCTTTTAACAAAATATGTAAAAAGAAAAAACAGAAATACATTTTCAATACCAATAATTTATTACTATGCAATAAGTCAAGATTATGTTTTGTGTAGTCTTCTGCACCCTGTTATCAGGCATATCTGAATGTGTCCAATAGGATTTTGAGTAAAGTTTTTACCATTAAATTATGCAAAATGTGTCAGACGCAAAACATTTCAGAAACCGTACATATCAAATATGATGCATTTGTCATTATAGGGTTAAGAATTTCTTCAGTTATCATCAATTCAACATTCACCTCTTCTCAAGCAATGGTGGACAGACTATATTGTGAAATAGACTATGCTAATGTACGCTAATTATGTCATCCTTCTCTTTCCACAATATTCCAGAACTGGATGTTTCTGAGCCCTCCTAAACCAACCTGAACACTGGCTGTGGAATTTATTTTCTGGTCAACTGAGAGACATCTGTTCCTTTTTCCTCTTGGACATACCTCTCATGAGAGTGAGGAGTCTGACGTCGGGTTGTCCTTTCTCTGCCTGTCAGCTTCCAGGGTCTCTACAACGGTCGTCTGTCCTAACCTCCTCAGCTTGCAGCAATTAAGCTAATAAACAAACAAGAATCCACAGTCCGGTCTGTGCCGGAGCAGCATGATCATAAAAGTCTGGATTTAAAAATGACAGCTGTTTGCAGAAGATGGAAACCTCAGGAAATTTCAAACTGAGCTGGTTCACAGCTTCGTTCACAGTGAAGTGTTTCCAAAGCGCCACACAGTCAGGATAACCTCTCAGACAATAAGGAACCATCACCAGAGCAAAACAGTTATTTGACGTTCTGATGCGAGTATCAAAAAAAGATAATGACTTTGCTGCTCAGGAACTCAATTTCGTACAAACGCAAGAAACTGTCTGTGACTACAGGAAGCAAACGGAGACCGGTATTTTGTTCCACAGTATGATCACACAGTCTGCCCTGTCTGAAGTGGCACATAGGATACAGACTGAACACTATTGAATGCTGGATTTCGAGAGGAACTGCACATATTTGTTGTTGTTTTTTTGGTTGCCTTGATAAATAACATACATATAACATTTTTTTTTAAATAATGCCATACGGTCATACTATATTTTCTTCTAAACAGTCCATAAGAGAAGAAGGAGGTATAAGACATAATGACTAGTCTGACAGTGACTTGTTTAACCATATTTACTTAATATATAAACTTTTTTCAGTGTGTGTAAGAGGTTATTCTATGTGCTGTATAAGGCAGTGAATCAGTAGTCTGTGTCAAATGGTTACATCTGGGTTCAAAAAAGAAAGAAAACCAAACCCCTTGCATTTAAACACCGTTTATCCATGTGTGTTGTTCCACAGTCCCACCCACTTCAGTGCCTTGAAACTGGCAGATGTCTGTGTCAGAATGTCTATAGAGTTGCATTTATGCTTATAATGCGAAAGACTATTTTTTTCTTGCCATGGACACATGGACAAACTTCAGGACGATTAAGCTGTTGTATTTACGAAGAGTAATGCAAGCTGCTCCAGCTTTAGTAATAATTCATGGTCTCATAGCAGTGTGTTCTTGTCCAAGATGTGTCCCTTCAATAGAGTACCAACGATTGGTAATTCTCCTCTGTTACAACACATCTTGAAATGCGGATTTGGATTAATTTCTGTTTCCCGGCTCAGGGAAATTCATCCCCTTAATGAATGTCCATATGCATCTGTGCATAATGTTCATGGCTATACCGCTCACTGACGGCATCAACACTTTTAAGACTGACAAGACTTTTGATATTGTGTTTGTCTTAGCTTAGATACATGTCTTTATTCAGTCCAACCACTTTTTGTAGATTCAGCCTCTCAGATAAGAGAATCCCCTCAGATAAGATCAATTGCAAATCTTTCATCGTTTGTGTTCAAGGTCCCCCCTTTTGCTTTAACAGGAATTTCATGAATGTTTCCTTCTATGAGCAAAAGGAATGGCATTCTCAATAAAATAAATCAAAACGAGACTATGACTCAAACAGCGTTTTGTTATCTGTGAGCCCTATTCGTCTGCCCTAATTGAATTTGTGCATCAACTGTCATGAAAAATGGCAAAAAAAAGAACACCAGCAGAGACATTATTGTTTTTTTTTTTATTGTAACAACATCATATAAAATCAGTCAACTTGCCACTGGCACACAGCCTCTTCTATTGTCAAAGTAAACACTGTATCCACTCGCACTTTCTACTACAAAGTCCCAACAGGTAATAAAGGCACTCCATATTCAACTCTCTCTCAGTTGTTTGGTGATGGCTCAAAGCATTAAGGCTATTGTTTAAGTGTATTTAGATCATGCATGCAGCAACGTCTGACCACACGGGTTTGTTGTGTTTTGGCTTTGTGTACCAGGTCTGGTCCGACGGGTTAGTGGCAGCTTCACGCTGCGGGCATGCGGGGCCGGTTTAGTGTCGTTGCTGCGTCATCCTCAGAATCTGAAGAAGCAGATGCTGCACTTCCTCATCCATGCGGCCCTGTGGTGGACAGAGGGACACCCGTAACAGATCTGAAGTACTGCCAGTGCGTAAGTTTAGAGCACAACATTTGAGTTAGAAAACTGTGTTGTTTTAATATTTCCTATCAGTTTTACAGCTGTAATTACAGTATTGTTGACTATTTGATGAACATATCCAATATGATATAGACCTCTACCAATCTAGAACAGATCATGTCCCCAGAACTGTAAACTTGGACTAAATTGTGTCTGTTTCCCAAGTTTTGGAAAGCAATAGAATTGTTATAACGGTATATCTATTTCTCTTTGTTGATGTACAGTGGGGGAAATAAGTATTTGACCCCTTGCTGATTTTGCAGGTTTGCCCACTTACAAAGAATTCTTATTTTTCCTCATCAGATGGTTATTCATTTTTATAAATTCATATGATGTGATTTTCTGGTATTTTCTTTGGGATTCTGTCTTTCACTGTTAGAATGTACATATGATTAAAGTTATAGATCGTTGCATTCTTTGTAAGTGGGCAAACCTGCAAAATCAGCAAGGGGTCAAATACTTATTTCCCCCACTGTATATGACAGGAAGATGTCCCTATGAAAAACACATTTTGGCCTGTTTTGGTTGCTTCATGTACTAGAAGTCGATAGCTATCCATTGGGAAAGCATCTGTAATGTCACATCTGGGGGAATTTTTGGTGTTTTTGTCCTGTCTCCATGGTTGTCATGTCATTTCCTGTTTTATTTTGAAAGATACATTCCCTTGTTTCAGGTCCCTGTGTGTCACATGTCTGCTTGTCAACCCTGATCACCAATTGTGTTCACCTGGGGTTCCCTTCCCTTGTGTTTAAATAGTCTGAGTCTCTCCTTGTCTGGTGCCAGTGTGTTTTGTCCCTATTTATGCCTCCTTTGGAGTGAGTTTATTTTGGTACTTTGTCCACGGTCTTGTTTATGCCTCGTAAGAGTGATTTTAATTTCATTTTTTGTAACTTTTGCCATCCTCTGTTTAGAGCGAGATTATTTGATACTTTGTTTACAGCCTTGTCTGCCTCTTTTTAGAGATTATTATTTGATACTTTGTTCATAGTTCTTTTTCCCTTTTTTTAACATTTCCTTGTCATCCACTCCTTGCGAGTGCGCTTTTGGTTGAATCAAAACATTTTGCCAAGATCTCTGCATCTGGGTCCTGTTTGAGTACCTTCCCTGACATGTAAAATCTAAAAAAAAAAAAAGTAAGCTATGTAAACTCAACAGACCTGCACGGCGGCCAGCAAATGGGAGCGGTACACAGCCACAACCTGCTTGTGTTTTCTCTCCCAATCCTGCAAAAAATGAGTATAAATTCTGATCTTGTCACAAAAAAAAAACTCACAAAATACTTCTCAGACGATTGCATTTGTCTGCCACAGACATCCTCACCTGCAGCTGTTGGTTGAGAATGGAGATCCTATTCTGCAGTGCCATCTGTTGCCCCGGGTTACCGACCTGTGCGGACGACGAAGAGGAAGATGCAAAGCCGAGGGGAGGAGTGAGAGCTCCCAGCGCCTCTTTTAGCCTGAACACCTCCTTGGACAGCTCCGTGACCTGAGCGGATGTCCGACTTTATGAAGCGGTCAGGACGTCAACGGGGGACGCGGAAGGCGGGCCTACGGTCTCTCACCTTGCGGTCCTTCTCTTTTACCAGGCCCTGGGACTCCTGGATGTCTTTGTGGAGTTCCTGGATGTGGCTGGACTGGCTCTGCAGCTCGGCCAGCTGCTGCTGAACGGCGGCCAGCTGCGACTCGGCCGCTTGGCGCTCACTCTTGTGGAAAAGGGCCTCCCTCTGCACCTGGAACACCTGGACACGTATGAAGACTCTTGTTATTCCGTCACACAAAATGCCGTCTCCATTCGGTCATACCCCTGGTTGTGATATTGTATGCTTGTGCAAGAAACGAGGGCGAATCTGACGCATAATTTACAGATGATCCATGTTACTGTCCTTGCAATTTTCAATTCAATTCAATTCAATTTTATTTATATAGCGCCACATCACAACAACAGTTGTCTCACAGCGCTTTCCAAACAGAGCAGGTCAGACCCTACTCTGAAGTTATTTACAGAAACCCAACAATTCCCACCATGAGCAAGCACTAGGCGACACAGGCAAGGAAAAACTTCCTTTTAACAGGCAGAAACCTTGAGCACCTCAATTTTACTGGTATAGTGAATTAACATAGCATAACGGAATACAAATGGAAAGCATTTGGATTAAACACCGCTTTTTCCATACATTTTTGAATGAGTAGATGCGTTCAAACCTTTAACTGGTACTGTGTTTTTACAACTACATTTGAACGGTAATAATAATAGTAACCTTAACCTATTTTCTAATTATTTTCTTGTTTAAAGGTGCTAGTGTGCTGACGCCAGTCCCCTTTGTAAGCACACAAGAAGCAGCATAGACCCTATACTGTTAAATTGTCCATCCAAAATAAAAATGGAGCCGAGGCTCTTGAAAAAAGCCATTTGAACAGTTACCGGGCGTTTTTTAAGTTTGTATGGCACAGAAACATCTCCCTGCAGAACAGAGAGAGCCGTTTCCTAACATACGAGTAGAAAAGAAAAGTAATTTAAACTAAAAAGAATAGGCTGAAAAAAGGAGGCTTCCTGAATACGAGGTGATTTCGATCACATCTCATAATCCCAACGCGATTATTTGACACGAGCTTGAATTGTTTGTGGTTCTAATAACACTCTGGCTTGGAAATGATCACAGTGCGGGAGGAAATTGTGAAAGCTCCACAAAACAGTCAGAGACTGATTCCACGCCCCCCCCCCAAAAAAAAAACTTTTAAAAAAACAAGTACATGAATGAAACTCCTAGTACTTTTAGGGGGGACATTTTTTAAAATAACTTTCTGTGTGAGGAAGAGGGATTTTGTTCATATCAAGTATTTATACCAGAAAACCACTGCAAAAACTGGACAGCAATTACAAAAGGAGGACAAGGGGCCCATGCAAAAATTCAATACAGCATATAGTCGACATGAACGCTGTAACACAGGAAGGAAAAGGGGAAGTAATAGACAAATGAACAATATGAGTTACACTCAAAGAATCTTATCCTGAAACACTGTTCTCATTGTGGCAAACTCACCATCTAATTTGGCATTGGATGGCATCAGAAAGAACAGAGGACAGACGCAATAAGACGTCAGCGTGCATACCTCAGTGCACGTCTTCTCGTGTTTCCGGGTGAGATCGTTGAAGCGCGCGGTGGCGGCGTTGATCTCGGCCTGCAGAGCGAGCCGCTGGGCTTCGTGCTCCTCCTTGGAGATCAGACCCTGCTCCGCGGCCCTCTGGGACCTGAGCTCTCTCAGCTCCATCTCCTTCTCGCTCAGAGCGTCCCGGGCCGCTGCTGCACTCCTCTCACTGGCCTCCAGGGCGCACTGGAGCTCTGTCTGGTGGACCAGAAGATCATGCTCAGAGAGGTGGCTGTTCAGAATTTGGGCGTCAAGGTGTCTGGCCATCACTGGTCACGCTCTGAGTGCATGCTCAGGAGAGCTGTGACCTCCTGTGATTGGTCAAGACCCTTGAGCACGAGCTGGACACGAGTTCATCTGCATAGCCTTAGCGTCACGAACCTGTTTTATAACAGGATCGAAGATGCGCAAGTCAGTGCAGAGTGACCCGAGGAAGCGTCCACGCTGGACCATTCGTTAATGCAGGAGTCAACTTCATCTTTCTTTTCTCACGGACATTTCAGACTCCAATGTCCACATTCTGTGTTAAGCCGTGCGTCTCTGAGAACTAAACCACGGTTTACGCTTCACAGTTTGAAGTGTTCCTCATTGGGGGTTATCCATTTGTTCTGGCCGGACAACCTGTGCCGTTTGCTATTTATCCACAAACCTTTCAGGGTGCCATAACTAGCACCAATTTTACAGTGGCCTTACCTCAGGAGTTGGAAGATTTATTACCTAACCCACTAAGTGAACCCTCTTTAATTCTGTCTATGAAATTAGAATTTGTTCTCCTTGTTTCCATGCATCTAATATAATATACACCTGTTAGGGAATTAGAACATCCATATAGCGTGTGCTTACCAAATTTGAAGTCCGGTTGTCAAAAGTCTGATAACATTTCTTAAAATGCCTCAGGAGTGTTTTGTATTTTAGAAAATGTAACTGTGTCGTTTCCCAAATATCTAGTATAATGATTTTGGATTGAACTGCTATCTATCATGCATATTGCTCTGTCAAAAATGGATAGGGGTTCAAATCGGCCATCTAATTTTTATGCAAAAGTCACTATAAAGATGGCATCAACTATTCGTTGACAATTCATGCTGTTATTTCCCGAAACATTTAGTCCGTTTATTACATTTTGCCATTGTGTAGCAACAATTTTACCACTGCTATGCCTCAGTCAGGACAAAGAGCATAAGACAAAAACAAAAATGGACAAAAGGCTCACGCCCTAAATTAATTTTAGATCATGTATTAACATAACAAGGGGAGTGAGAATTTAAAATATATACATTTTAAGCACAAAATATATTCAACATTGTTGGCTGGCACTTTCAGTTATGAATAAGCCTTTATATTCTGAGTCTTTTCCCTTATGACCAATCTATATATCTAATAGAGTGTTTTTCAACCACTGTGCCTCGGCACACTAGTGTGCCGCGAGTGATGGTCAGGTGTGCCGTAGAAAATCATCCTATTTCACCTAATTGGTCTAAAAAAATTTTTTGATAAGGAATTAATTTTCTGCAAATAATATTCAATTTTTGAGTGTCTGTGCTGTTCTAGTGACTGGTGGCGTAATCATGTAATAATTCCTTATGACTAGATTTTGTATATAATTTTGCATATTGAAGTGGACATGTTAATTGCAATTTGAAATAAGAAATATAAAATAAGATAAAAATCCATTTTTGTGTTTATTTGATTCCTATTCAGGACACTTAAGGTAAGATAAGAATAAAATAAGAATAACTATAGTGTTACTACAGGCGGCTACAGATTTGTTTTTTGGTTGGGGGTGTGCCTCAAGATTTTTTCAATGGAAAAACTGTACCTTGGCTCAAAAAAGGTTGAAAAACACTGATCTAATACATATTCTATTTTAATTAGAAAATCGATTTAAAAATTGAGTGTTTCACTTGATTTGAATTAACAATGATCAATCCTTACTTTGATTTTGTCGTGCTCTTCTTTGGGAACGGTGTCCTGTCCGGCTTGCAGTTTGGCCTGGAGCTCGGCGGTCAGCTCCTCGGCCTGGGCCCTCAGTGTTTTCTCCTTCTGGAGCTCCTGCAGCGCCTCGGACAGCTGCTCCGACGCGGCGGACAGGGCCTCCTGGTGTTTTGAGAGCGGCACGGCGTCGTTCAGCTGCAGGGCGTCCTGCGCCCGGCCCTCCCGCTCCGCGCACAGGCAGTCCAGAGCCTGGGCCGCCTCCTGCCGGGCCTCGTCCAGCTCTCTCCTCACGGCCGCCAACGTACGCCTCGAGGGCTCTGATCAGAATCAGATCAGAATCAGAATCAGAATCAGGTTTATTGCCAAGTAGGTTTTT
>JABUIW010000200.1:1776251-1806549 GCA_013363375.1 Menidia beryllina | reverse complement strand
TAGATAGATAGATAGATAGATAGATAGATAGATAGATAGATGAAGGGTCAGGGCATGTTCTTCCTGAAGTCCACCCCCTTCTCCTCCTCTTCTTTATTCACATTAGGATGCTTGTGGTTGTCCTCACACCACTCTAGGAAGCGACTGACCAGGTCCCTGTACTCGGCCTCCTCCCACTCACTACTCCTCTCCCGATGGCTGTGTCATCAGAGAATTTCTGCCGACGACACGGCTGAGAGCAGTACTCGGAGTCAGCAGGGTACGTGGTGGAGATGATGGGGTTCAGTCCAGTTCCCTGGAGGCGCCGCCTAATGTTGCTGATCAGGCGGACTGTCGGACACAAATACTGGCCCCTCCTTCCTCCGTGATGGACTCGATGTCCAAGATGGTTGAAGGGGGTTCTAGCCATTCCTCTGCACTCAGGTTGCTTCCATAAATTTTCAATTTTACCAAGGTTTTGACTTGTTTTGCTTGTTTTGTCTTCGGTTCGCCAATTCTGACATATGTGGGCTCTCCAACAAAGTTGGGGCCCAAAAGTAGCCCATAGGACTGTTTCTGTTTTGGGGTTGAAGGGATTTTTATTTTTCACCAAAAAACGGCTTAATCTAATTCATTCATTTTTTTACTTAAGCGTCCTGTTTATCCAGATAAGTGTTTAAAAGGCGTCTGAAAGCTTTTGTTGCCTGGAAAAGTTGAGTTTTTCTTGGTGATTCAAACCAAGAACCAAACCAAGAATGGTTAGCAACAATGCTAACCACCACAGCACTGTACCACATGACCAGTATCTACAAATACCCTGGCACAAAAGTGTGGAACCTAATGTACAGTATTTGAACCAATATTTCCCAGACTGATCGGGTTGACCCAAAAGACTCAAAAAGATTGAGAGTGGTCCAAACTCCTCGTGAGGAATGTTTGTGAAAGGCTTCTGGATTTACGTCGTATGTAAATGAACTGCTTTGGTTTTAGATTTCTTCATTTGTAAATTGCTCGAAAAGAAAAAAGATCCTAAATGACCATTCATCTCTGACATATTGAGTGGCGAAAGATGACTAGAACATCAGGTTTTCTCAGTAGTTTAATTCAATAAATCTTTCATTCACAGATTATTTATGTGTAAATAACTTTGGGTTAGTTGTATATTTGAATCAAAATCAATAATCTACATATTTTATCATTTGCAGCCTCTGCTTTAAGGACATTTCTGTTGATTTTATCTTCCTTTCACCAACCAATAACACGATTATTCAGGTCACATACATTAAATGCCGATAACCACTAATGTAGGGGAACAAATACTTTCATTGTACATTTGTTTTCTCAAGGAAACACTTCAAAATCGAGCATTACTGATCAGATTGTACACAAAAGACTCCTCCTCACAGGAGGAAAATAGGCACAAAGGACTTGGCAAGATTTTATGCCTCACACACTGAAACACACACGCTCGCACATTTTGCTTTCCTTCATCCATTACGGCGTGGTTGGAAGGAAGAGGGTGAGGACTGGGGGGTGAAGTGTGGCTGAGGGGGGGGTGAGGCAGCCCTCATTATTTGGGCTGCGCTGCTGTGAAAAGCTCTGGGATTGCTTTCATTACAGAAGCAAATGAAATAGCTGAGGCTGATTACCCGCTTGACGGAAAGGAGACGAGCTGGATAACTCTCTGTTGGGGGGGGGGGGGGGAGGAGGGGGGGGGGTGGGGGGGGGTTGGGGGGTGAGACGAGGGGGGAGGAGGAGACTGGAGTTGGGAAGGAGACGACGTCTGGCTTTACTTCCCCAAAAAGACTCCAAACAAATGTGCGTGTGGGTGCTTGTGAGGGTAGAGTAGAGTGAGATGGTGACATGGAAAGGGGGGGTTTTGTATAGGCCCGCTTTTTAAACAGGCCTCCCTGGGGAGGGATATGAATAATAATGACATCGGCAGTGCAGCATGTAAAAATCAAACAAGTATATGCTTGTGTTCCTCAGGCTTTTGTCTGGTTTTCAGCATTTTTCCGTCTGCTGATTTACGCTCGGTGTATTTTTATGACCACCTTTATTGTCGTTTGGATAAAATAACGGCACCGACCCGTTAAAATTTATTTGTGGATTATGTTGTGTCACATTTGAACTGTGTGTGTCCCACTCGGTGTGGTTGTGTGTCTGCAGCTATCAGATCAGAGTCTGGCGGCGGTGGACGATTACGCGCTGACAGCAGCTGTTAATCCATCAGATAAGCTTGCAGGAATGAACACCTGTGATCACCGCGGAGCCAGACAGCATTTTGGGGAAACCAGATGACATGTACACATGCAGCCCTGACACACCCACATTTGAATGATCGCGTTCACATTCTAGGGACACCAGGCGTCTCTGTACAGGGTTTTACAAAGAATGAAGTGGTGGTTGAGACCGTCTGCTCAAAAGAAATGAGAAATGTTGATAATAATTGGAGGGGTTTTTCTATGTTCACTGCGAAAGCGCATTGAACATGCTCTCTGAGTGAGAAACCATTTAGATTTCCCAAAATTGTCTTTATAATCATACTTTTGAAGTTTGATAAAACTGCATCAATGCACATTCTTCTATTAAGCTAACATTTTCTGTAAAATGGCCCAAACGAGGAAAATTAAATTGAAGAACTGTTGACTATTGATTATATTATTTTTTAGACAAAGGGCAAATCTGGCATTCCAATAAAATCTTCTAATTAGAAAAGAGAATGGCCAGAATCAAAGTATGAGAAATAGAGGTGTTTTTTTCTTAATCACTCTTACGTCCCAGTGCCACACTGGGCCTTTTTTTTCCCCTCTTCCTGCAACCGCTTTCCCAATGTATTCTTTTGGTTCTGAAGGAAAATCGGAGCGCCCTATGTGGCTGCATACGGTATCCAAATTTCGTTGTACGCATGTATAATGACAGTATAGGCTTTCAATTTCAATTTAACTTGTAGTTTTGTGTGCCGTTAAGTTATCTTTTACCACAAAAGTACTTCCTCTGATGGGATGGTGCTTAGTTTTTCAGCTTCCACAGACTGATTGGTTCTGTTTCATGCAGCTAAATTCTAATTTCCAAGTCTAAAACTGTACAGTGACCCTTTAAAGTGTTCTGTCAACGTTCCCTTACTCCAAATAGGACGCACAAAATAATTTATTTGGAAATTTCTGTCGTAAATATGAAATTTTTTCAGCCTTGTCAGTGATTTCTGCCATGGTTTGTCTCAGTTGGAGCATCCCTGTTTGTGTTGGGCTGTCTGCAGATGATTTCAAGATTGCACTATGTTTGCAAGCAGAAGTTCTTTTATTTTCATTAACTAACTTCAATTTATGGTTTTACTGCTAGTTAACACATATAAAAGAAAAATCTGCTGCTCCTCTGTTGCACAAACCCCCCGCCTGTTCCCATGTGCTGCGGCCAGGAATTACCCAGCTGTGCACACACTCTCAACACCACTGGAGAGTGACTGGACATACATGTCTAGAGCCCGCCGTCCCCTCCTTTCATTTATCCCCCAGCCCAGACACGGTAATCCCTGCGCTTGTGGCAGGCAGACACGGAAGAGATAGATTTGAGGTCAGAGTGAGCAGGTGTGGGCATGCCGTTGTGCCACTGCCAGAGGACTGCAATTAGAGAGTCTTTGGAGAACAAGGCAGCTGTGGTTTGGTGGGGATTTGGGCGAGAGAGGGGGGGATTTGGGGTAGAATTTAGAAAAAAAGTGCTTATCCACTCTTGCCATCAATCTTTTACATTCAAATAAAAACACAATTTGTTTCTCCAAAATAACAAAGTGAAAAAAGTAGACCCTCTTTCTTTTCTCAGGTTTTACATATGAGGATATTATGGAAAATCATCATGTGCTCCATTCTGGGTTTTAAAATAAGGTGAATACCTATTGAGACGAGTAACGTCAGTATTTTTGTATGATGTTACCAAATTCTTGCAAACTTGCTAAATAATTCGGGCCACTCCTATCTACAACATTACTTCAGTTAATTAAGATTTGAAGAAATAAATCTATGCACAACTCTCTTAAAGTCCAACCACAACATGAGGAAGACCCGGAGTACAAATGACAAAAAAAGGAAAAAAACAAAACCAGATTTAAAAAGGGGTCTGGGCCAGAGTAGAAAAATCACCTTTATCTAAGAAATAAAAGAGTAATAAAGAACTATGGACTGAAGACAAGGGACACAGGAGACATGAACAGGTACCAGAATAAAAAGATGACAAAGGACTGGCAAGGAAATTAAGAGTGGACATATAGACAAGGATGGACAAGGATCTGACACCGAGTAATTGAACCAGAGAGCTTTAGTACAGATGAGGCTGAGTAAGTTGTGACAGCTGAGGGGTGGTTCACTGGTGAGGAGAATTGGGTTAATAATCAGATAACAGTACTGAGGAGTGAAAGTGGCAGGGGTACGGGAAAAAGAAAAAGACATCACAATGAAATGAGGAAACAGAACAAACGCATGGAGAGGAACAAAAAAAAAACGAAACCAAGAATCAGAAGCTAAATAAAGAACAAAGAAACAAGAACAACCACAAACTCAAGTGAATACCGGTTACGAAACCAATAATAAAAGCTGAAAATACAGTGAAAACTCAACAAAACAAAGAAACCGTATACCTTGAACTCATGACACATTTCAGTCAAGCTGAAAGGAAATTATTAATCATTTCTTTTATAGCATATGTTGCAAGTTTAATGCCAAGTTGTGATCATTGTCTTGTTGTATGGCCCAGTTTCATTTAAAGAATAGGCCTTAAATTTTATTCTAAAACCGTATGGCTTACAGAAGCTGTCATAGATGATTTAATGACTGACAGGTGACAGTGTAGTTATCCATAAAAGTTTTCCACATGCATAATGTCTGTCCAGATATAGAATGATGGAATGTTATGTCTCGTCAAGTGTGTTGAATTGAGTCATGTTCATGTTCAGTGTTTTGTGTTCAGGCACTTTCTGTTTTGTTTTTGTACTAACCTTTTGTTTTTTGCATCCTCTTTTAAGAGCGTCTTTAGTTTGCTAGTTTGCATCCTCCCTGAGGGCGCCTTTTGCTTGCATTTTTTGGAAATAAGCCCTTTTGTTAATCGTGCATTTGAGTCCCTCTGAAGTGTCTCAGGTGGTGACTTGGAAACTGTCTAGATTGGTCTCATAATCCCTAGAAAGAAGCAACAGTTACTTCAGTTAGATTCGATATTTAGCTGTAGAAAAAGGGATGCAAGTTTGTTTGTTTTTTTACATGATTTCAAGGGCAAAATTGTTTTAATTTAAAAACTGTGTAACACCCGTCTCAATTCCATGTGGTCCGTGGCCTAGGTCTTATGCTACTAAAGATAATCAGTTATTTTAATGCTTATGCTAACAAACATTTTAAATAAAATATGGCTGTTGATATAATAAACACAAGAATAATACTTGTTTGAAATTGCTCTCATTGGCACATTTCTGGCTCAATTACATGGTATTGAAAAATGGATTTAGTGTTAGCTTGAGACTTTTTGATTTGTTTAAGCATTTTGTGCTGCTTTCGTTAGCAGATCGACACAGTATCGTGGACTACAAGCTAAGGGTAACCTAAAATGACAGGATGTTATGGAAAATTTGACACAAGAAACCCAATCACCTCAGAATGATTATCAGAAAAGGTGATTCTAACTTGTGAATTACCAATACCAATTCCAAAAAAACCCATTAGTCCACAGGACCACACAGTGTGGACTACTTTCTTCCTGGGTGCATTTTCTGGATTTGCCACCTTTTTGAGTCTTCTACAAACTCTTAATGGTCCATGTTGTACAAGTGGATGTAGTTTGAAGATCTGATTTCTGCACTGGAGCTGTTTGTCCTTTTTCAGAATCTTGAGTACTTCAAAATGCACTCTTTGGCTGAACTGGCTTATCTTTGACGAGAGCGTGACGACAGATAAGCCATGTTCCAACCAGAGATGCTAGACCATCCAAGGTACGTGTTATCTCTCCAACGGCTTTGTGTTGCTAAACGTTTGCATCTCTGTGCTTTTTTCAGTTTGACTGTTTTTTAAAAGCCCTAGTCTGGCTTTTACTCTTTAAAATTCCAAAGAGTTTCCTTTTACTTTTAAGATACATTCCACATTCCTTTCAATAAGAGCCCGTCCGAGTGGTAGTTTACCAGTTCATTGGTTGCCCCCATATCTTTTTCTATTGTGATTGTGTTTGCTGCTGCTTTGTCTCAGTGTCATTGCGCAATCCTTTAAACACCATTGGCTGATACCTAGCAGGAAACATGAGCTGGCTCACATCTCGAACCAGAATTGGGTCTCGTGGCGACTCTGAAGAGGTCACAATTCACTTTTGACTGTACAATTTCTCGTATCAACAGTTCAGAAGCCCTGACACATTAGCATCTTGAACTTTGGCTGCCCCATTTCTATTTGGGTAAGGTTTGCACACACAGTTGGAATGGCAACGTTGGTTGCCCCTTGCTGGTCACCAAATGTTGGCAATAAGTCATGTGAATAAGTCCTACGATAGAAGGCCTTCATTCCAGAGGGGGAAATATTCTCCCACTCAGCTTTTGTTTCCTGTGGACTTCTGGACAATAAATCACCATCAATGTATTCACTACCAGGCTTTTAATGAATGTTAAACTCATAGGTGGAGGGTGGTGATAGCCACCGATGACCTGTGGTGTTTTACCGGAAATTGGTTAAGTCGTCCTTGGAGTGCCTCACTGGGCAAACATCAGAGATGTTCAACAAAGAAGCTTGAATATTTTTTATAGCTGTTCCCTTTAGGCTCTCAGCTATTCTTGTTGCTTCTTTCTATCAGAGGGGTCGCATTCTTCGGTAATCAAGCGAGCTTGCTCAATACATTTCTCAAGGATCTCCTCACCTGCTAGCCAGAAATACGTCTAGAGAAGGCTAAATGTATTGTTGTCTCCGGGAGGTCGCATGGTTTTTCCAAACAAGTCTCCTGCTGCCTGAATGATAGCACACTTGAGTTCTCCTCTGGGGCCTCAGCAGACATCAAGGCATGTGGTGGAAATGTTCATTTGTAAAGTGTTAGTCAAACAGAACTTTGCATAGCGAGAACATCTCCACACGCTTTCCAGAGCGGTCAGTTCGACATACCAAGATTCTATGATTATACAGAAACTCCCAATTCATAACCTTCTCTGTGGGGATAGAAAAGGGAGTGAAACCTAATAGATTAATGGGGGGGGGGGGGATGTCTGACCTCAGAATACTGCCAGCAGGGCCTATTCTCCCAGCTTTCTCTATCGCTATCAGCAGAAGATGTCCCTACAGTCACTGTTAAAACAAGACAACTTGCTTCTCTAGGCTGTTAAAACAAAGAGAATGAATGAATTAATCTTATTTTAACAACTGGACATGTAACAAGCCGGTGTGGTGGTTAGCACCATCTCCTCACAGCAAGAAGGTTCTGGGTTCAAGTCACAGGGGGAACCAGGACCTTTCTGGTTGGAGTCTGCTTGTTCTCCCTGTGTCTGCGTGGGTTCTCTCCGGGTTCTCCAGCTTCTTCCCACCATCCAATATCCTCCATGTTAGGTTGATTGAACATTTCAAACAGCCCTTAGGAGTGAGTGTGCGTGGTTGTTGGTCCTTGTGTGTCTCTGTGTGGACCTGCGATGGATTGGGGACTGTCCAGTGCATACCCCGCCTCTCCCCATTAACTACTGTGATATCATCCAGTCCCCCCACGACCCCATTAGGGAATAAGCGGTTACGATAATGGATGGATGGATATTGTAACAAATGTAAAAAAAGAAATGAAGGACCTGGAATTAACCTAGCCAAAGTTATGGCTTCCAGTGTTTCTACAAGATTCCTCCTGGTCTAAGTGCAGGCAGAGGTGTGCTGGCAGAGGTGTGGGCTGGACGTGCTGCTTTTAGCGTCTCTAAAACTTGAGAAAGAACTGTGGAGATGTTCGGACAATGAAACAAGATTTCACCATAGTAAAGGGAATTCAGGGGTGGGAGGGGCCTGGTTCCAGGTCCTGTTCTCTGTTTCAAAAGTCTGCCTAACAACATCCGAAAGGGACTGAGATGTCCTGCTTCCCATTCTCGTGTGTGGAGGCACAGTCCTGAAGGCTCATGCCATGGCATGGCTCATCACGACGTTTGGCAGGTTTAGTTTTCTTTGTGCCTTTTCCTCTCTCAGCAAAATCTCAGATCTGTGGATCATAAGTCGTAGAACCTACCAACCTCAGTGCTGTGTTCACAATATGTCATTCAAAAAATTGAATTCATATATATATTTTTTATATACGTATATAGACAAATATTATATAGCAATCTATATTAGATATTATGTATCTGTCAATATTCTCTTTTTTCACTCAATTTTTTTTCTTGATAGGCAATAGGCAAAAGATTTGAGGGGAATGCTGGGTGGACTTTCTGTCAACCAATCCAAACGTAAGCTTGCTGCCTCAGATATCTTCCTATGGAGTCACCTTTGTCTCAGCACGCTCAGCTTAGCTCAGCTTCTTTCCAGCTGCTCCCTAGAAATAGCCCTCTGATCCCGGGGAGCTTATCACCAAAATCTGTCTTGCTCTTTGCTTTCTTTGTTCCATGTGCAATTACACTAAATTGAATGGGTGCACGGTAGGGGTGAAGACAGGGAATGAGGAATTGGTCTTTTTTCCTCGAAGCGGCACAGTTCAGCTTTGGGGAAAGGGAACGGCTTTAACTCTGGCTTTCCAGCATGAGCCGACGAATCAAACGGGGCCCCTTGCTGCCTTGGGTCTGGCCTGCGCACTACCTCTGAGCAGCATCAAACGGGGACCTGGGAATGCTAGAAGTGTTTCATACTGGCGCGTTCAGTGGCCCAGACCAGATGGAGTCTTTGTTCTTTTGCTTAAACACGCACACGCACAGCTCAAACGTGGGCCCGCTCAAAAATCTCACACATGCAAATAGAACACACTCGGACCAGAGCAGCAAAAAGCCAGGATCACGATGACAGGGGGGGGTTGAAATTCTCTTGTCCTCCGTCGTGTTCACATTAGTCATATGCAAATAGGCATTGTGCATAGAGAATGACACACATCCACCATGTCTAAATCCTCAAAGAGGACTAGTGACGGCTATTTACTTAACATGATTTATTAAGGTGTTTGACCCAGTTAGTATGAGGGCCATTTATGGAGTTTATTTCATAAGATAAGATAAGAGAAACGTGATTAAAGTTGAACATCTATGGACAAGAAAAATGTCATTTGAAGCAAAGCGTTGAATTAGCCAGAAAATACATTTACAGTAAATTCAGTCATGAATATAGCATGATATAAGCACTAAGAAACTGTGAATAGATCTATACTCTCAGGAGTTCAAAACATCAATAAAACCAAGAGCCAATAAGCGGAGGCATTAAATCATGCAAGACCATGTACATAGGAATTTTTTGTGGAACATATACATACACAGCACTCGAGGGAACTGAGCCAGTATGAATGATTTTAATTCCGCCCAAGCTTTTCCTGCTTTGGAAATTAAAAAATGTGTCGTGAAAAAGATTTATAGGGGCAGAGAGGACCATTACAAAACTGTAAAAACCTTATTTTAATATTCATGTAAAGAGGAGAATAAAAGAAGTTCAGGTAAGTTGAGGATTCTTTCAGCCCTTTCACTTGTGGATGCTGAACATTAACATACTTCAAATAAGTTCCATTCGTGGCCTCTATAGCCATGATTTTTAATCTCAAATCTGCCTGAAGTTGCATTATCTGTTATTTTCTAACATTTGTTTCCAATATATGTCAGTCAATATAAACGAGCAGCTAACTTTTGAAATTATTTTTGATCCATAAAACATATACCTGGGGTTGAGATGAAGAAATGTTACTTTTTATGGAAAAAAGTTCTATATCTTGTATTTTAAAACGTCAGGACAGGGCTATTTTTCTGCTGTGTTGCTTTTCCTCCTCTTTTTTCAACAGGCTGGAAACATCCAGAAACATAGGAAACCAGCTGCTTGCTTTCTGAGGTTGGAATGCTGTCCTATTCTTTTGTGATATATGAGGCTAGATGTTCAATAGTCTGGGCCTTTTTTTTGTTTGTTTTGGATTAGGGGTTGCATTATCTCCTCCACTGAAGATTTGGTTTTATAAATAGCTATTTATAAAATGTTCCCTGTTCAGTCCAATTAGATGCACTAGGAAGGCATCATTTTTAACCAAAAAAACATACCTAATGAGCATTTGTTAACTATTCTTCTTGTGTAAGAGTGTGATATTTCAGAAAAATGAACTGAGAATGTCAACTCAGGACATGATAAAACTGTTTGAAAGTTCATTGTTGCTAGAGCAATAGTTGGAGGACTACGTAAAAAAGGGATTGTGTAAGACTGCATGAGTCATTCTCCACCATATTTATCCAAAAATGAAGGGACACCAACAAAGTCTTGATGGTTTGAGACCACAAATCTCCTTTATAGGAACATTTGATGAAAGCATTTTGAATGTGATGGTTCTGGACTGAAAATTAATCAATTTTTTAGACATGAGGAGAGGATGTTTAGATGAGAATTAAAACCAAGCAAATCTTTTGCCACGACACAGCAGGTTTTTCTGGACATACCGTCATAATTATTTTGGCTATTTGATTTATTTTGGCTGTTATACTTCATATTATAATATTATTGTTTTTTCATATTATGTTAGCTATATTATATAATCATATTTTTAGAAGATACTTGAGTGTTGAAACTAAGTAAAGCCCGATTATTATTTAAATTTATTTATTGTATCATCGCTGAATTTTTATTGACTATTATTTCCAAACATTTTACATAAATTACACTTTGGCTGAGTGGTGAAATAATATCCTGCCTTTTTTATTGCAAGATAAGATATTTCAGCTGTTTTAAAGATAACTGAACTTTCTGAGTTAGATTTCTGTCTGTGTCTTTATGTCATGACTCATGATAATTTCTTTATTTAGTAAATTAGTACTAAAGTCCGTCCCTCCACCCATCCATCCATTTATTTTCTATCCCGCTTATTCCTAATAGGGTCGCGGGAGGCTGGATAGGGTCCAGCCGACAAGGGGTGAGAGACGGCATACACCCCGGATGGGTCTACTGTCCATTACAGGGCCACACAGAGACAAACAACCACACACACACAAACACTTCACACCTAGGGGGAGATTTGGAGCATGAGCTGAAGTCTACATTAAAAATAATGGTCAGTAAAAACAAAAAACGCACTGCCGGGAATGGGAGGTGGTTGATTCTATATAACACAGCCTCCTAGTTAGCGTTTGTAAAACTTCCAACTTTCCACGTGGCATAAGGTCACTGTCTTCCCTGGCTAGTTTAGGAAAGATTGCTCAAACATTTCAGACTGCAAGAAATCGCTGACCTTTATGCTGGAAATAGTTGGCTGGCATCGCTCCCTTGTTGTCTATTTCCATCCGATTTGGAATTACAGACACAGTAAATGCCAGTCTGTCAGTTCGTGTCTAATCTTAACTACAGAGGGTGGTACAAAGATTAGAAAGCTCTTTCTCTTTATCAGTCCACTTAAAGTTGCTCTCAGTGAACGTTAAATCAAACAAGCACAAGAACTAAAAAAGAAGAAATTCCAGTTGGATAAATAAACCCTTCTCTCGATGCACCTGTAGAACTTTTCAGCCATTAATAAGAAGATGACAATGGCATATTTTCCTCCCAGCCTATTATTGCGACATATATTTCATGACTAATTGATTAGTGACCTCTCTGACTGGAAACCTCTTGTATAGAAATATCTGCAATTCCTTTGCATTATTCATCTGTGTCTGACCCATGTCTGGCAGTGAATAGTATTATAAGCGCTCCTATCTTTTTTGCATTAGGATGATTTTTTTAATGAGAGCTACAGGTCAAATCGCTCGACATGTCTTGTCTCCTGTCTGAAAAGTAATAAAGCGAACTGGTAAAATATCTGCATTAATATAAGTGTAAGACACAGGCTTTAGGCTTTCATGAGCTCCTTGACATCAAATTAGTAAGAGCTAACATAGACTATTAATACACAGAGTTACAGGCACAATTACCATCAAATCCTCCACAATTTATTCAGAGACGGAGCATAGAGAACCTGCCTGGTGAAGATTAGGAGAGCTGGGAACAAGTGGGCTAAAACAATTTTAGTGCAATAAAGTAACCCATGAAAATGTGGTGAAAGGGAGTATAATTTTATTCGAGCAATACATACCTTTGGCAGAAAAACTCAGTTACAGTCTGCAATTAAATAATTCACATCCAACACTCTTATTCACTAGTGGTTAGTTTGACTTGCGAGTGGTTTCTACGTGTGATGAAAAGCAGTGTGGTAATTTGCTGTATTAAAAAAAAAACCGGGCCAAAAACGAATTTGGAACATCACTTCTCCAGTAGCACCACCATCAGGACAAACGTAAAGTTATTGCCCACTAGTGGTGAGAATCCAATAATGGCAGCACCCTTGTTTGATCCATTTAACAATTCTGTTTTCCGGTGTATAAAAATGATTTTTTTCAGCCTCATGAGGCCGCTCGTCCGCTGATACGTCCTTTTTCCTTGCCCTTTTTTGTTGTGAAGTCACAGTGAGTTGCAAAATAACTCATAATAAAAATCGATATCAAAGTCCTAGTACCGTGATGGGTTTCATGCACACAAAGCAAAAAAAATATACCATTCTATACTAACACTGTAGTAAATGTTTTCACAGAAAATATACCAATCTAGCTGTGATGGAAAACGCAAGTTCTCTAAGAGTTCCTGCATAAATGCACGCCAAAAAAAAAAGTGCCACGATTTGATTGTGTCTGCATATAATGGCTTACGAATAAAGACACTGACAGATGCGTGGTGAAGATAAATTCACTTTTTGTCATCTGAATAATTACCAAAAGTTTCTTTTTTTCACAAAAACACTTAAATAATTCATTTAAAATGTCCATGACACAGTTCTATGATATCTCATGGTTTCGAAAAGTTACTTAACTCTAATAATTGTGTGAGATTAAACAATCTTTTCAGTCGTAGTTACAGCTGTGAATAGTGGCTTTAAGCTATTTTGATTGTGCTCTGCTCTACAAATCTGGATTTATTCGAGGAATTTCGGAGTATTTGATCTGTTGGAGCTCTTAACAATGGTGCGCGGGCAAAACGTGGCGTGTAACGGAACACTTGTCTTTTTGTGTTTATTTATTCGAGGCACTTTCCCAGTCAGAATTTGCCGAGGGGGGGCAGCGCCCCGGCCTTTACGAGCACGGCCGAGAGCAGGTCGGCGGGCCCTGAGGGGTGTGGCACGGCGGTGGCGGGGGGGCTTCCGTGCTTGTTCTCGGCGTTGACGGCGGCGGGAAGCCTGGCCCTGCTCAGGGTGGATTTGCCCGCCCCGCTCCCTCCCCCTCCTCCTCCGAAACTGGTCTTGCTGTTTTCGGCCGTGGGGACGAACGTTCCCGCGTGGTGGTTCCCCGCCGCCGTGTTCCCGCCGGGCTCCAGGCCGTCCTGGCAGCAGCACAGCAGCCTGAAGAAGGCCGCCCTCATCTCCCGACTGGTCAGGGTGTAGATCAGCGGGTTGAGGGCCGAGTTCAGCACGGCCAGGGCGATGAACCAGTCCACCTGGTAGAGGATCGGACACTTGTCCGGGCTGCAGCCGACGTCCACCAGGAGCAGGAGGAACAGCGGGGACCAGCAGATGACGAACACCCCCAGGACGATGACCACCGTCCGCAGCAGGGCCAGCGAGCGCTCGGACGGCCGGCTGCTCACCCTGCGGCCGCTGGAGGTGACCAGCCGGTAGATGCGGATGTAGAGGACCACGATGGCCGCCAGCAGGGCGCTGAACACGCTGATGCAGAAGGCGATGTAGCTCTTGGCGTAGAGCGGCAGCACGGTGGAGCACGCCGCCAGGTCGTCCAGGCAGTTCCACCCGAGGCTGGGCAGGGCGCTGATCAGCAGGGACACCAGCCAGCAGGCGGCCAGCAGGGTCAGGAGCCGGCCGCGGCCCGCCGTCTCGCAGGGGCGCAGGCGCACCATGGTCATGTGGCGCTCGATGCCGATGGCCAGGAGGCTGAAGGTGGAGGCGCTCAGGGCCACGAACATGCTCCCCTCCCGGGCCAGCCACTGCACGGGGGTCAGGAAGAAGGTGTTCCTGCCCGAGGTGAAGATGTTGACCACGTAGGCCACCCCGGCCAGCAGGTCGGAGAGCGCCAGGTTCCCGATGAGGAAGTACATGCGGCTGTGGAAGCGCTTGTTCCTCCACAGGGCCAGCAGGACGGTGACGTTCTCCATGACGATCAGCACGCAGATGAGGAGCAGCACCGCCGTCTTGCAGGCCCCGCCCCCGCGCGGCCGGTCCCACTTGCCCGAGTGGTTGTAGTGGCTGACGATGACGACGTTCATGCCGTCCTCCATGACGTTGCCCATGGCGCCTGCCCCCCCCCCCCCCCCCCGCCCCCCTTTTTCCCGAGCTTCCGGAGCCACACAGCAGAGGGTGCCAGAGCGCTGGACACAGGACGGGGCTCAACCTGGAAGCATCACAGCTGCCATCTCAGAGCCTCTCCCAGCACCTGCCAATCAAATGAAGTTTGCAGATAAATAGTTATAACCAGTTTATGTGGGCCCCCATCTGGAGAAAGTCTCAAAGAAATATAACAACTGACAAATGTAGAGGGAAATATTTTTTAAAACACTTCAACAGAAACCAGCTCCAGAAAACAAACTCTTACCATAACAGAGTTGAACCAGAAAAACTTATGGAAAAACATTAAAACTTTTTTTTTTAATTAATTAGTCTTGAATTGCCAAATGATCATATGAAAAAATCGTTAATTGATTCAAATTCAATTAAACGCAAATATAACTACGCTTTGGAACTTTCTCTACGGTGTAGACTTAGATTTCTTATAGACTAACCACAATTTATTAAGTTTGTCCCTACTGTACGTTTTGCATACTGCAAAATGTAGTCAGATCATCTGAGTATTTTTCCCCAATTGTTTTAAGAATGGGCGAAAAAATCTCAATGCGCTTTTTCTCCCCTTTTTTTTACTGAGCATCATTACAGCGTCTTCTATTTACAGCTAAACGTACCTCTTTGAGTTACTGGACTCATCTAAACATCCTGGTTTAGATGAGTCGACATCTGCAGAATTTGGAACACACTTTTCCGTCGTGCGTAAAAGCGAAGGATTGGAGCAATTTAAAAAAAAAAATCTAATCAAATGTCCAGAGTAAAGTCAAAAGGCAGTTCTGTGCTCAAGTCCGAGTAAAATCCTGGTTTAGGGGTGTATCATCCGGAAAGTATCCGTCTCGACTCTCCGTTCTGAACTTTTGGTTGTGTTTCTCTGAGCACTTTCCAGTCCGGGCTCCTGCAGCCCTCCCCGGTCGGTGAGGCGGGATCTTCCTCTTATTACCATTAATTATGAGTCAGCTGGAGCAGAAGCAAATTTGTCCCTCCGCCCACAAATCGGACTCCTGTTCCCAGACGTGTTACACACCATTACGCAGTATTAATAAGTCGCTTAAAAACAAGCCGACACGCCTTTTTCATAATGGCTGATACTTCAGGTGACTGGTCCATTTATTATGTTCCACTGTGTTGCCCTTACTTGTCCCAAACACGTTTTTCGTCTTCAAGTCCTATCAGTTAAGCTACTAAAATAAGATGTAAAAAAAATTAAAAAATAGGTAAATACATACATTTCCACAGGTGCCTTAAATACCCATACAGTTTAATTAAATTTAGATTTTTAGTATCCTTCTCGGTGCTGAAAAAATCCTTTCCCAAAGTTGTTTAGTGTGCTTTTCTTGGAGCTTCTTTCACTTAAATCATATCCAGTCACCAGCCAGGAGGTTGGAGTCCTATTTTATCTCAGTGATGTGATGAATCATTGTTTTTTCATGTTCAAATAAAGGATCGCTGGGTCCCTTTGGTCCTTTACAGTGTGAGATAGGTCAGACCTCTCCCATTGGAGGCGGGTGGAATCGAAGGGAAAAGGACGATAGCACATCTTTTCTCCTTTTTTGTACTTTATTTTGTCGACGGCGTGCTTTATTTATATGACACAGATGGGCCGTGATGCATCTCCGTTCTCAAAGAGGACGATGGGTCATTACATTTTTAATCCCAGGCATCCATTTAGTTCAGGAAGATCGGGGGGGAAAGAGGTGAATTTGCGGGGGGAGAACACTGCAAATGAAAGTCGTGGGCTGAGATTGCAGGATCTTAAACCACTTAAAAATTCCGAAAAGGCAGCCGCCCTCCATACCCCCAATCAATTCTCCCATCTCTCCATCACAATGGACACGAAAGTGATAATGAATTGACAGACAATGGGGACTCTCCATCCAGTTAAATCCCCCTGAAATTGAACCCCTATCTCTGGAAATGATATGAAATCCATTTCAAAGGATGATCATGCGTTTGGTCATGCTATTAAGGCAGAGAAAGGATGCTCTTCTTGGACAGGTTTTGGCAGCAGCAGATACAGAATGACACACGATTTTACACTGAAACAAATGATGGCACCGAATAATTAACCTGTGTTCCAAACTGAGAAGATTATGTCAAAGGCAACTCTCCATGTTAGACATGTTTGAAAAATGTGATATTTTGGGTGGTTTTCTTTTCTCTCTTTCCTTGTAACTGCTCAATTTTATCAATCACAACTGTGATTGTACAGGAACTTCAGGTTGCATTTCAGGCATTACAAAAGACATTAAGTTTAGAATTGGTTTTAAATACGCAGAAAACTAAGTTTATGGTTTTAGCAAAAGCTCGATCACAACTACCTGACAATTGTGGTATCTTGTCCTTAGATGGGAAATCCATTGAGAGAGTGTCTTGATACAAGTACTTGGGAATATTATATGGATAGATGATAAGCTTTCTTTTAAAGTACATAACACATTAGTGAAGAAGCTTAAAGTAAAGATTGTTTTTTTCTTCAGAAACAAATCTTGTTTTACCTTCAGTGCTAAGAAAAAACTTGTAGAAGCTACTTTTTTGTCTGTGATTGATTATGGAGATATATTGTACATGCATGCTGCATCCTCCATCATATTGACTCAGTGTACCATGCATCATTACGATTCATTACAAATTCTAAGTCCCTTACTCAGCACTGCATTCTTTATGATCTAGTTGGTTGGACATCACTAACAATTCATAGAAAACAGCACTGGTATATCTTTATCTATAAGGCAATTTGGTAAACTCCCACTGTACCTCTGTAATCTCCTTTCTGTGAGTTCCGTTAGTTATCAGTTGCGCTCCTCTCAGTGGTTACTTTTTAATGTACCCCGGGCTTCAACTGAGTTGGGAAAAACTGCCTTCTCCTACTCTGCACCTTGGGGTTGGAATAACCTCCAGAAAGAGCTCAAATTAAAAACTCTAGTGTCCATTAATGAATTTAAAGCAACCATGAAGAGTGTAGTGTTGGAGATATGTGCTTGTCTTTCTTGAGATGCTCAATGTGTTTTAACATATTGCTCTGATTTTTATTATGTAAAATGTAATATGTATGAATTTCTTGTGGTTTGGCTGCTACCTTGGCCAGGTCTCTCTTGAAAAAGAGATTCCGAATCTCAATGAGACTTCCTGGTTAGATAAAGGTTAAATAAAAATAAATAAAAAATAAAATTTGCATCTGTAGTTTTAACTAGGTCTATATTTCCGGTTTAGAGCTGGACATACCAGAAATTGAAGCTTGAGTGGATGTCGAACGTGGCTAACATTAACTGACAGCCTAACAAACATGTGGAGAGGATGGCCGGAGACCGGAGTAACAGCAGTGTTCTTTTATCCCTTCTCTCTGGTGGCCTCGCTGGTATCGCCTATGGAGCGGAGTCACGGGCAGTTTGTCCCTCTTAGAAAAAAACCAGCGTGGATTAATGAATGACCTCCAGAGCTGTTGACTTTATCCTGAGTAGCTGGAGATGTACAGACGCTCTGACAAGCCATTAATAACACAAAAACACCCCAAAGGCCTTTGGGTTCTGTGTTGTTTTTAAGCTGGACCTAGACTTCCTGAATATTCGGTTGCTTTGTTAGAAAAAGGAAATGTAGCTGCAGGCCACCAGATTATGGAATAAAAAACGGCCTTTTAATAGTGAGGTGTTGGAACAACTATGCCATAAGTGTTTTGTTTTTTTTGTTCGTTTGTTTGCGTGTGTGTGTGTAGCGCTGTGAGTCAGAGGCTCTGGTTGTGAGTTAGATGCTTGGGAATGCAAGTGGGAATGCACTAGGGGCTGTGTGGCAATGGAAAAGGAAGGCCTCGACCCTTGTCCAGCTCTTGCTATTTATCCAGAATGATAAAATGTTTTACAGTTCATCGTCTGTCTCTGGCAACCGCGTAACTTCAGCTTTAGCTTTTAAGAATCAATGAGAAAGTACCTCAGAGCTCCACCTTAACATAATTTCAGACTTCAAGACGACGAGAGGAACAATGAAATACAAGTTCCATGTGTCACCTTTAATTTTAAGCCTCAACCATGGAAAGGCCTGGAGGGTCTTAGGGTCTTAGGCTCATAGGACGTTAAACTGTCAATGCTTAGCTAAGTATGGGTGTAAAAGCACAAAACAATTGGACAATTTTATTGTTGTAAGTTTGAAAACGAAGTAGTAAGATGAGGGAAAAGCACAGCAAACATTGAAAACTGTGGCACTCTTGTAAAAACAGCAAGGAATAACACACAAAAAACAACAGTGATTTGTGATTGCCTTGGTTTGGATACAAGGGTGATTACCAAAGGGTGAATGAGAAACAGATAACGGCCAGTTGGCCACATCAGGAGCCAAGTTGGCAGAAATTTTGATAACTGGCCAGACTCACTCAGAACTTCACTTTAGTAGTGAAATCAACGACTCTATGTTCTGTTCTATACAAATTCTCTTCATTTTTATAGATATAAACATTCAATACATCAAATTTCAAGGTTTAAAGCATGCTTTTCGACATGCCCGTCTTTTCACTTATGAACTAGGTTTGTCTGCAAAGGATAACATACTGAACTGCCTTAACAAAGAATAATACCCTCCACTTGTAATGATTTTAGATCCAGGATAGATGGAAAAAGCAGATGAAATAAGATTAAAAAATAAAGAACCAGAACCTAATAAACGTTTGTCTTTAAGGCTTCAGAGCCATGAATTTCACACTTATCTCATTATCTTTTAACGCATCTTCTAAGTCAAAGGTATTTTCATTTGCAAAGTTCTAAAGGAATGAAAAAAAAAACATTTTAAACTTTTGCCCCAAATCTTGCAAGGTATTGTTTACCCATTTTCCTATTAAACCATGTGAACTTCAGCCGAAAGCAAATATTTCCATTATAATGAAGACACTATGGTATCTGTATGTAAGCTCTATAGCTTATCTTTCATTTTTAGATATTTTCAACCATTAGCCCAGATTACACTTCCACACATTAGCATAAGATCCAATAATTGTGCTTTATTAGGCTCAAATGTCCACACGCTTATAGTATGAGTATCATATTTATGTTGCAGAGTGGATGAAATTAAAAGATCTTAAAGGTAGAAAAACTAGAAAATCATAACAATTTCTGAACACTAAATGTAACAGTGGCAACATTAACATGACTGCTCCTTATCTTTGTATGTCACCATCCATTTTCTCACGAGACATAAACCTCTATTTTCCGTTATTTATTTCTCTTTATGAATGGGTGGCCTTGAACCTTAAATAGACTTCAAGCCCCTGCTGTGCAAAGTACATTAGTAATAACTTGCAGAGGTACTTCTGTAAACAATCATGCTTTTTTTTTTCACTGAACGTCTTCGCTGATGTCTGGGAAAGAATGCGAGACAAATATGTGTGTGCGCTCGTGTGTTTATTTATGTTTGTGTGTCCGTGAGTTGTTTTTGTTTTTTTATGGGGCACACGGCTTGTCTATTATTCGATCTTATTCAATCATGTGTCGGTTTGCTCATGTTGTCTCTTACACAGGAACTATGACAATTCACTAAACACCAACATCGAGATCTTTGCCACCAGATTAAAAGCACATGCATTCTTTACATCATGACTGAGGGATATTTTTAGCCGCTTTTGTGTCTTGGCTGATTTGTTTGTCTGCTGGACTGTAAGATGAAGTCAAAGATACATCTCCCTTGAGACGGGGACTAAGGAGCTTGCAGTCTAGCGTTTTGTTCCGCACATGTTCCAGTGATCCCGTTCAAATGCCGTTCACCACCCCAAACGTTCACCTCCAGCAATTTCCAAGTTCTGAGAAAAAAGCCTTTCCCCCCCCAAACCCTGCTCCCTTAGCTTCTGAGTTTAAAAAAAAAATGGAGTAAGAGCGTGAGAAAGAACCAACCAAGTGATGGAAACAGACAAAACTCAGTTTTCAAAGGCTGTCACAGCAAATAAGAATAATTTGCACCTTATTAAGGTGTTTCTCCCTTTAAATACTTTCCGTTTGTATAGTACGTTTAACTTATAATATAGTTATTTATCATAAAACTGCAGGCTGCACCGTTCCTGGTTAGACTACCAGCTAGGGGGCCTTTCTGGGTAGTGTTTTTTTGTTCTCCCCATGTATGTTTTTGTCATTTTGGGGTACTCCCGCTTCCTCCTACCATCTAAAAACACGTATGTAAAGTTAGCCGGCGACCCTGAATTGCCCATAATTGTTATTTTGCAGGGTTGTTTGTTTCTGTGGGGTTCTGTGATGGAGCACACTGTATCTAATTATTCTGCAGGTATCAATATGTTTTGCTAGGTTTAGGTTTATTTGTCAGATGGCCTTGTTTTGGTTGGCTAGTTCGATCTCTAGGTTTTTACTCGTTATATCTCATATAATACATATCTAATCGTACTAGGAGCAGCAAGAAAGATTATTTTTTGTTCAGTTATGTAAATACTTAACTAGATCTGTGCCATTAGGTCTGTGCCACTTTTAAAAAGTTAAAAGTTCATTAGAATTGTACTAACAGACAAATTATGTGGTCAAACACAAGTGTTTACATTATGGAGACCTTCTGTGGTGCATTATGAATATAAATTGTGAATTGACAAAAAAGAATGCTGTAAATGTGAATGACTGACTAAAACACATATTCCCAATGTGTATCAGTCAATCATCTACAAATAAAAAATGACAAAGTAAGATCATTTAGTCTATTAGGTCAAAAATTAGCCACACCGAATATACTAATGCTCTCATTACGACTGAGTACATTCTCTACAAGCATTTGCAAGGAAATATGACTCACAACTCACACAATCATTCCCTCAAGAACAGACTTTGTTCTCAGGAACCCAACATAAAAAACAAAGATTAATAGATACCAGGGAATTGGAGGTGGATGGAGTAGTTTAGTGCTGTGCTTAAAAAAAGTAGATTTTTCCGGGATGTGAGAGTGAAACTGGAATATAACAGCTTCTGTTTACGAAGCAGATATAACTTACTATTGTTTTTGTAGGGGGATAAAAGATGTCATGTTCAATACATTATTTTTACATAACAATTGTCAATTTTTGTTGCTACTGTATCTGGACCCACTGCCATTTTGGGCTCATGTCTTGCCTTGTGTATATGTAAAAACACAACATCTAAAGTGATCTAAATCAGTCTAAATAACAAAATAAACAATTTAGATACCATTACAATTTTTAAATAGTGCATATTCAAGGAGAAGTTAGCATAAGCTACAAGAATGTATTTAGTATATAGGTGCTTTTGTCTTATCACTGTAAAATATCAATAGTTTCTTCTTTTCCCTCACATAAAAGAACAAATAATTCTGTCTAACATAATGAAATACACCAAAAGTTACTGGTGATTGTTTCTTAATCAATCTCCTGTTAAAGAAGTGTAGAGCAACATGGATAGAGTTTATTTAGAAATTTTGGAGTGTATCAAAATATGTGTGTGTTGCTCTCATTTGTCAGACAGCTACTTAGATTTTAATTTAAATTTGACCACAATCCCATGGGTTTCACCAGAAAACATTTAGACACTTTCCTCACCATGTCTCTGGGGATGGACTCTGGACACTTCCAGTGATCCATTCTATTCTCTTTTTCTAATTCTGCTCTCCAATGGTGAACCGGCCAGCACAGCCTGGAGGTGTCAAGATTCAGTGTTCCTCCCACAGCCTGAGAAATTGACATTTTGACCGGTTGACCAAAAACCTGATATAGCAGATTGGAATCCTGTTGTGTTTAGATACTATTGACCAATCAGGATAGATCCTGCAAAATGGACATGCATTTTATTATACAATATTAATGCTTTACTAACATGCTAAGTTGTCTTTAGGGTGGGGTGTAGATTTGGATACATACATAAATACATAACATACAGTACATCAATTCTGCTCCTACTCTGTTGCAGGCTGTGGGACCATTTCTGTTTTGTGCTGTTGGAAAATTCAATTTTTTTCTTTTAGAATCCTTTGCTGTGTGAAAAAATCTGTTTCACTCTTTCCCAGCTTTAGGGGGTATGTAAATAATTAGTATGTTTGATTAAGAAGCTTAGAAATTCACTTTTCTATCAGTAGTTTTTACAGTAATGCCTGATTGTGTTGAAATATGATTCACTTTTTTTGTGTAGCCTTTTCCAGTGAATGTTGTGTTGTGTACAGTTGTTTTATTGCGTCACAGGCACAAGGATCTTTGTTTAGCTTTTGCTCTCCAGGGGTTTTATTTTTTACATCTATATATCTATCTATTTTGGACAGAACAAGTCTTATATTTTCTCTTTTCAGTGCAGCAAACTTGCATGCCAGTTTAACCACATAAGAGAAATCACATCTCATGTGTTTAAACTGCATTGCTTGAGTGACAGTCAGATTAGTATATAAATAAATCTCTATGGAGTGAATTCCCAAGCCAATTCAAACTATTTTGCAGTGCAAAATCTTCAGAAATATCTATTTTTAGGTGCACTGGGAGCGCAAAGCAGGTTAGGGATGTTATTTTCCAATTTACAGGGAACTGCGCCACAACAAGAAGTATGTTCCACTTCTAATAAAAAAACAAAACCCACAACTGGAATTGTCACACAAAGACATATTTCCATTTTAAAAGTGTGATAGGTTCTATTTTATAATATGACAACCACTTTATATTAATCTACTGAAAACAGCCTCTGGGCTGAAAAGTCCTAGAGAGCTTTATTCTCACACCTTATTGTGTGATATTATTTTTAAATCAAGTTTAGATGCACGTTTTTTACTATAATGTCAATATATTAGAATATAAAGTAATAGAATGTTTCCAGATTAATACAGTGAAACCTTTCGATTTAAAGAGAATAGGTCAGTCTGCCTGCAGTGTTACAAAGTGATGCTCCACATAAAGACAGGTCTGATAGAGATCTGCAGAGGTAGTAAAGATTTGTGTAGTAATCGTTCAACCAGCAACAGCAGTGAGACAGGCCAGCTATTGGACACGGCCGTCCTAAAGCTCCCCGGCTCCAAAGACACGCAGAACTAACTAAAGGCTAAAAAAACACGCACATCACATCTCATTAGTCGGGGCCGATGTGACAGCTGAATGAACATCCAAAACATGTCAACTCAATCAGTAAACCAACCAAAATCGTGCTGTTTTTGCCTTTTATTCTGAACTTACACAGCAGCAGCATATCCACAAGGGTTTTTGTCAGTTTTGTGCACTTTGGGCTCAAAGGCATTTTACATTTTAAAACAGCCCAACATATTGTAATTTCATATGTGAGAATAATCTTTTCAAAAGTAGCTGCACAGTTTGGCTCATTACAATTCAAATTTTAGAATGGTAACCTAATTTCAAAACCAAAATGGACGTGGTTTTCTCTCAAGTTCAGCTATGTAAAACTAATTTATTCCCAGAAAAACTTACAAATGATTTAATATTTTTTTGTAAATGAAAGTGTAAAGATGTAAGAAAGAATGAAAAGGCTGAAAATCAAATAGTATTGGTCTTTGTTACCATACACACTTCACCTCTTTAAAACTAGCTTCAAACACAGTTAGTTTCTACTGTGCGATTTACAGAAATCTTTTATTTTGTTTGATTAATAAAAACACAAAAAACTTTGATAACATCCACATTACATGTACATTGTTTCTTAAGATACCATTTTTAGTTGCAACATGGTTTGAAACTCAGTAGTTACTGATACATTTTCTGGATTTACTACATGTCCCCATGTTTATGTGTGTTCCCTCCAGGTTTTCTGGCTTACTTCCACTCTTCAAAAACATACATTATAGGTTAACTGAAGACTCTCAATTGCTCTTAGGATGGACTGTGAGTGTATGGTTGTTCTTTTTATGTGTGATGGACTCACAGCTTGTCCAGGGTGTACCACACCTCTCGTTCAATGTCCGTTAGGAAAGGCCCCAGCCCCCTGCGACCCTCCTAGAAATGAGTGGTATATAGACAAATGATGGATAGATTTTCTTAAATTCAGTGTACTTAATAAAACGCCACAAATATAGTAAACGGATGCCTTACTGAAGTTTGCCATTGGGTGCCTATCTGGGTCCTCAACATGACCAGATACCCACAATTTCAGGAGGTCAAACGTGTTTGTCAAAGTGACAGTCACAAGAAACCGAGAAAAAAAACTCCCATATTCCATAGGTGCTTCTAGGGTTGTCACGATACTAAAATTTTCAACTCGATACCATTTTCGATACCACAAGGATAAAAACAAAGACCCCAAAATTTAACTGAATTGTGTCTTTCATTTCAAACTGACCTGTTACTGATTTTATCGTGATTGGTGGCCCACATTAATGACCCTAACCCTAATCCTAACCCTGACCCTAACCCTAACCCTAACCCTCCAGCCTTCATAATTGTGAGAAATAAATATTTTTTGGTTAAACTTGTTTGGACTTATTGTACAAACCTATTTAACATCCACTATTTTAACATAATATAATGTATAGAGTTTAATTCAGTGTTTGCAAGATTCATTTAACTATTTTTGAAAAAATGTCTATATTGCCATGAATCAATTAGGATTTTCTTGCCTGGGATCTTTCTATTGGTGACCTAATAAAAATGGCCGACTTGGATGTGGGCGGAGTTGGATATGTACTTGATTAATGGTAGCATGTTATTATTAGCCATTAGCCGCAGCTAGCAAGGCTAACGCAGCGACGGCAGGTCAACGTCGCGCTGGCGCGGTGGTATCGATACTTTTGTAAATGAGTATCACATCCGGATACAACATTTAAGTATCGATACTTTTTCGAGTATCGATACTTTTGCCAACCCTAGGTGCTTTTATACTGATAATATTTTTTAAAGGATATGAGCTATTCCTGAGTTCCGTAGAGTCTCCACTGCATAAGTACTAGACAGCATATTTTCTTCAAATGCAAGCCGGGATGTGACACTTTTGTGGTTTTGGACATCTGCTTGGCATATGCCGTCGCCTTTTATCTGCCAGTTTGCACACGAGGGGACGAGGAGTACAAACGCTGGATTCCATGACCTCTAGCACTGTCGCCCACCAATATTCACGAGTCTTAACACACAATGGTGCGATATAGTGCTGAGATTTCAGAAAAGCCTCCACGTCCCACCTGGCCAATCACTCAACCAACATCTGTTCTCCTGGTCCAACAAAAGCATGCTTAAAGGGTTAATGAGACGGGGTGGTTGTGATGGTCATGATTTGTTTATTGCTAGTGTGGGGAGGAAAGCGGGTGGAAGATGAGGACTGTGGTTAAGAATGGAGAAAGTGGTGTGAAAAGAAATTAAATGGAATCACAAATGGCAGAGTCCATCCCAGGTTTGCGTTCCCCCCGTATAAAAACAAAATCAACTTTCCACTTTATGAGATAATCCCCTCCACAAGGTGAGCATTCGTTAGCAAAGCTAATATCTGGGCGACATCTCTGACGGAGCTAAAGTAAACCTGACATTTCCATGCCCAGACAAACACACACAGACACAGCTGCTGGAGCCTTGCCCTTGCCTTGGACCTCTTGGCTGTTCTCCCTGGAGTCCAAACCAAAACAATCAAAGCACTGACACAGGAAAGTGAACATTAATCTCCGACTCAGCCATCACCGTATCAACCTATAATTTCGAAACACACACGCAGACTTTTCTTGAACATATCCGCACTTCGGCGTGTGCTATCTAAACGGTTTGAAATGCAAATTTCTCCCTGAAAAGGAGAATTGGCACGGTGTTTTCTGCTTTCAGCTTTGTCCCGAGCAGACATACTTCAGCTGTGCCGTTCTGTTCGGTTCTGCAAACCGTCACCAGACTGGCAACGGAGATAACGTGAACAAACTATTCCGAAACTCGCGTTTCCCAAATGATCGGGGCTCGTTGGACTTAATGTTTTCCCTGCAGCCCTCAGTCGGTCGGATTGTTTTTTGTGGACGCCGACCAAAAGATAAAGACGTGGCCTCTCAGTGGACTGCCAACTTGACGAGACCGTCTCCATGAAGGCGTTCACCCCGCCTGGCACACTGACTCACAACGTTTGAACTCAAATGCAGCCATTAGCTTTGAAAGCAAAACAGGCTTCATGGAAAATTAACAAATCACTTTTGTTCAAAATCAGACATGTAAGTGGTGCGCTGCTTGCTGACGTAGATTTTTCCTGCCCTAGAGTTCTCATGAACACATGGGAAGAAATATCCAATTAGAAAAATCCAGAGTAAAATATAAGAACAGCTCTGATTGTACGTTTCAGATTTAAACCAGAATGAAAATGTTACTTATTCAATAATTCAAACCCATGACCGTTAAGTAGTGATGATATATATCAAAGCCTATGTCCAGTTTTGGCGTAGCGCTTGTGTGGCGGTTAAAAAAAAAGGCGTGTGTTTGGTTTACTGGTTATGATTGGATCTAAACAGTGGACTGGTTGTGTGCAGTATCCATGGCACATGTGTGTACCCACCCTGGTGAGTCCTCTGTGTGAAAGGCCTGTGTGTTTGGGTGTCAGTTACTTAATGACACCACTTACTGGCCTAATTCACACTCGGGCTCTTGTACACGCGATGAAAAAAACATTATTCGAGGAAATCCTACAAACAGTGAATCGGTTGTGTCACTCACTTTAAGGTAAAGACTTTTAGAGTTCTTTTTTGACCTTCTTTGATCCATCTGCTCTGGGTTTGAATAAAATTCTGTTTGTTCTCTGGTCCAACGGACATAATTTAGCGTGTTTTCTCAGTGAAAACTGAGTGCGCTTAAAAAGAAATCTCAGCTCCTGAGCCACTTTAAAAGTAAATTAGGACTAAAGATGGTATGTGTAAGGAAACAAGCGGTTTTGGCTGGGAATCATAGTGAGCAGGGGGGTTGGAGGGTGGAGGGAGGCTAAAACAGGACAGGGCAGTGCTACACATATCTTTCCACTCCTGTGTTTTTACATGAGCTTGTTGTGTCTCACAGGAAATACCCTTTACCGTTTCCATTTTTTCCCCTTTCGTTAAAAGAAGTCTATTTGGTCTATCAATAAAACTGGAAAACTGAACACAAAGGAGGGTAGCGGGTATAGATAAATTCTCACAGTTGGGTTTTTCCCCTCTCTTTTCCTCTTTAGACTTGGCCACTTTTACTGAAAAACATTGTTCATATCTGCTAAAGCAAAAGAAAAAATAATAACTTGTTCTTCCATTAGCTATTTAGTTGAAGTTTTCTTAATTTTCCCAGTTTCCCTTGACTCTGACTGGCGTTACTTTGTTTTGCAATGAAACTTGTGAGTCAGATCCTGGGCTGAACGAATCACTACCCGGCCAGGAGTCTAATATTAACTATGCCGCGTTCACATGCACGGCAGCACAATACCCGGAAACCCGAGTCTCTTGAGCCTAATGATATCACCTTAGAACATCACCATATTTGTACTAGGAATGACTTTGCAACTTAAAATGGAGCGAGCTTTTTTTGCTCCTGACTGACAACCGGAAAATCACTTTGTCGGCCCTCAAACGTGTTACATGCTAGTTTCAGAGGGACGCTCATACCTATTTAGCCATTTTTTTCCCTCAGAGACCAACATTGTTCTCATGCTTATTTGTGATACTGTGAGGCTGTTTCGCTGTTTGAGCCGGGGCGGTTCAGGGTAGGCATGCCGTCAGTGGCGTGGCCTCCTGTCTTTTGCTGTGTTGGTTTAGCCGGGAATCCGAATGGAAGCCCTAAATCCCAGTTAATCTGTCACATCACTGGGAGAGCAGGGGGGACAATCCGCAGTCACCCTATCTGATAATCAGTTTTTCCACCACTGTGCCGTCTACTGCTGCCCTGCTGGGACACAAACATCCTGTTTAGAGAGGGAGTGGGAAAAGGAGAAAGACGTTAATTCAGGGTGCTCAGCAGATTGTCAGCACCGCGCAAAAGTCTCACGAGTGTTTAGTCTTGGAAGCAGTGGTGCGTCTGGTGTCAGAGGCAACCCATGCCAGTCTTAATACTTTCTATCAAAGCAGGATAGAGATATGCTGTGAGCCATATCAGCATATATGCAGAAACCCCCTTGAACAGACAAAGCCGAAAGGAAATGACTGTCCCAGGAACGCCAATCTACTGCTCGCCATTCTTTGAGCAAAAGGGAAGAGTCATATGTTCTTATTGTGGAGCTGAAAAAAAAGGATTTTCATTTTCTGTGGTGTTCAGACACTCATTTCCACTGAATGTACGACCCAGTATGGCTCCGGATATCAATCAAAAATCGGTTGGGGTCTTCAGGTTGCACACCATCCTTCGTATAGGGCAGCATTGCCCCCTTGTGGAACGGCCGTTACAGTACTACAACACAGTATACATCCCTGCAAAGGCCACTTAATACATTTATCAACCAGTGGGGGGGGTCATACATAATGATTTTTTTCCTGCTTAAGGTAGTATCAGCTCCCTTAAAAAAAAGGGGGAAAGGAAAATATCAAAGTGATTCTCTCTTACAGGTAAAGTATATTTTTCCAGAAAATATTAAGCAAGATGTTCGTATTTGTGGCTAAGTTATTTTTTTAAAGTTCTGGGCCCCTAATGGTTTGTTTTTGTCATAGTCCCAAAGCATAGGTTGTGGCAGTGATGATCAACATCGTGATGGGTGTCTTACACCAGTGTTTTTCAACCTTTTTTGAGCCAAGGTACATTTTTTCATAGACAAAATCACGAGGCACACCACCAACCAAAAACAAATCTGTAGTAACACTATACTTATTCTTATTTTATTCTTATCTTATCTTAAGTGTCTTGATAGGAATCCACTGAACACAAACATTTATTTTTATCATATTTTATATTTCTTCTTTCAAATTGCACTTAACATGTCCACTTCAATATACAAAATTATATACAAAATCTAGTCATAAGGAATTATTACATGATTACGCCACCAGTCACTAGTACAGCACAGGCACTCAAAAATGGCATATTATTTGCAGATGATTAATTCTTTATTAAAAAATGGCTCCCACCATGGCTCCCAGCATGCTAAAGAACTAATCTTGTATATTTGGAGTCTAAATTAGATCTGAATCACCTGTACTTTACTGCCGGTGATATTTTTGGTTGGCTCTACTGGCATAAATATATTTCTGTAAGGCAGTTTTAACATCTCCCATGTTCACAGAAGGAAAAGCTGCAAGTATTAGAAGCACACGTTTACTGTAAGCTCATTACCGTGGGAGGCTGGTGGTTGTTTTGTCTACTGATCAGGACGTGAACTGGAAAGACATGACAAATAGCAGATGCTCCTGTAACTGCAAAGTCATTCCCAGGAAGTGACTTGTGAAGATAGGAAATGAGACTTTTACAATTACAGCCTTCCAGTCTATTACACATACTACTTACATATGTTATTAAATCCAAGGAGACAGTGAACATTCTTTGTATTATACCATATTGTTTTAGATTAGACTGTCATGGTTGATAGTGTTTTTTATTAGTCTACTCAGACTTTTATTTAGTTTACAACGCAGATTTTCATGCCATTTTGATTGAAAATATGTTTTTAAGAGACACTTTGACACTAGTCTTGTCCGTTTACAGACAAGAAACTTCAACGGATATATCCAACGATGCTTCAAATGATTGGAAAAAAAACAAAATACGAGCGTGCGCTTTATGAAAGTCGCATCTTTGTGACCTTTGTGACATGCTGGTGCCATTTCAGTTTGTGGCAAATTCTTGTGACAGCTCAGTGCTTTCCATGGTGACTCAAACAGACACAAATATGCAGGAAATTGGTCACGAGGGTCTCCCGTCTGCCATGGCTAATTCACAATAAATAGGGGAAAAAAAGACTTACAAGCAGAAGTGTTGCTCTTTCAACCCTTTAGAATTGCTTTTAAATTATTTATGTGGAGTTTGTTCATTCTCGCTCACTTTTAAGCACAAATGCAGCAA
>JABUIW010000200.1:1731592-1775851 GCA_013363375.1 Menidia beryllina | reverse complement strand
CTATTCATATATGCTCATTACACTCTCCATCGACTACCGTGTGACCTCATAATTACTTAAATCAAACAGGTTGAACTCACATCAGTTATGAATTCAGAAAAACTTCAGAGATTTACAGATTAAACGTATTCATGGAACAAGTAAATTGGCTTATACAGGAATTAAATTACATTTGTAAATAAATAGTTGGGAGCTATGATAAGGGACGGTGGCAGGCCAGGTTAAATAGTAAACAAGAAAGTTAGTGGAAGTTTTGGCAAAAGACGAAATCTGTGAAAAGGACAAGATTAAAAGGCTTGAGGACAGACACAAAACTAAATCTTGAAATGTTTGATCTTAACAGCAACATAGGAAACTTAAACATACAATATGAATATGAAGAATTATGCCAAAAAAAGAGAACCAGAATGTCTGAAAGTTACCATTATCTTTCATTTCTATTTTCTCAAAAGCACACAGATTCAGAAATTGCATGAAGACCATAGATGATTTGTTTAAAAATATCAAGAATTGAAGAATAGCATTCTTTTAAAAAGTATTTATTATAATTACTATAATTATAGCCCATGAAACACCATTCAGAAGTACTGCTTATTCTTCATTACAGGAATAATTAAATTGATTCAATGGATTCTTCCACTGTCCAAAGACATGGATGCTAAGGTATCTAGACTATAATAGGAGTGTGTGGAGGTTGTTTGTCTCTGTGTGGCCCTGTGAGGGACTGTACCCCACCATTCGTCCAGTGTTAGCTGGGATAGGCTCAAGCTTCCCCAGAACCTTACTAAGACTATCGGGCATTTAAGGAAAAGCCATGGATCATTCAGTGTCCCATTTTTACCCAGTCTGACCAGCTGGCCTCTATCTTTCTGCATATTTTCAATGTTTCTCTTCAGTTATAGCTCCCTATAGCTTCAAAGCTTCTTCGGTCCCCATTAAGCCTCTTGGTCAGATATCAAATTACTTGAGGTCTGCTTTCTCAGAGGTAGAACCCTTCAAAAGGCTTGTGCTAACCTATTGGACAACATAGGCTCTCAGGAGAGAGTATTTCCAGTTGGCCTTGTTAAGGGCAACAGTCTTAGTCTTGATTTGTAAAAAGGATTTAGACCAACCGGCCATCTTGTGTTTCCAGAATATGCATCCAACACTTAATATTTAACCTGTGATAAGAAACTAGTCGATTCGTTTTCATATCAGAAGAGATTAATCAATTTGAAATCATACAGACTCTCTGGTAATGTAAAACTTCAGTGGGGAAGATCTGATCTGTTCCCTTATTCTGCAGGCCTCAGGTTTTTTTCTCCAATCTCCACCGTCTCTTCCTCATATACGTTGAGCATCCATTGGTATTTTGCACTTACAATCATTCATTGCACATCCCTATCAAGATGATGTTTGAGTCCGAACGCTAAACAGAAATAGTGTAATCTATACTTTAAAGTATCAAATTTTGTGTATGGTACATATCCATTCAGTATCAATTTATGCTCTCAAACGCAATAATTGTTTATTTAATAGAGCTGTTTTGAATTAGATTATATATATTTTTTGTCCCTATTAATTTGCACACAACACACACATCCTTAATTATCCAGTGTCTTCCTCTTATCCAAGGTTGTGTTAGAGAGGCAACAGGTCCAGAAGAAAAACACACCCCAGTTTCACACTCTTTGTTATAGTCCTGTGTTAGCATGACACAAACAGGCTGGACACGGCCTTGTCCTCAGGATGTGCAAGTTACCCTTATTATATGAACTTGAATGTTGTTGTCATGGTAAAAGTTTAACTTTATAATAAAGTCTGTGTTTCAATCATTTATATTGATTGTATTTTTCTGTCTTGAAGCTTGAGAAAACTAATTGGGTTTTATGTATGCTTTGATGTCCAATATTGGAAACAGAAGAGCTAGGCTGTTCATTTATTGTAAAAGCTAAAATTTCTCTGCTTTTTCTTAGTTTTTTTGTATATATATGTTTTCACTTCCCAAAATGTAAACTACAATTACTACACTGCAATTTGCAATCCAGCTTGAAGCTAGATAAAAGGCTAAGAGGAGCCAAAATAGTTTGACAAATTGTCGTACATATACTGTTATACAACATCCATCCATTTGATTTCTATACCATTTATTGGCGACTGATCAACAAACTTTTAGGTTTCTGAGCAGCTGATTAATGGGAAACTAACGAGCCAGACGCGCTAGATGTTCAAACGCCAGTCCAAAGTCTTCGTGTTATTGCTTTATTTAATCTTCAGGTATCCAACATTAAAACACGTCACTGAATCAGTTCATAGGCATCCATAATCCAACAAGCGTTAATCCAGAGTGAACGTTCACAGCAAACTTAATTTGATCAGATCCAAAAGCATAAGGTGTAAAGCGTAAAGCATAAAGCGTATAGCGGTCAGCAAAAAGTAGGCTTCCCCCATCACCCACTCACTACTAAACTGTCACCTTGCGAGTAAACAGGTGATATTTCAAATGCTACCGCTCCCAACACCACCTGACCAATTAGTGCACGTCATCACTACGCCCACACCCATTCTATCCAATACACCATTTATTATAAGTCAGTGTCGTGGGGGGGCTACAGCCTGTCCCAGTTGTTACTGGACGATATGGTGGGGTTCCCTGGACAGGTGGCCAGTTTCTAAATGGGCCATTTATTTCTATTCTTCCAACTATTTCTGTTTTGTCAGGTTTCATTAGGTGGTATATTTGCTAAGGTGTATTGAATGTAAGCGATACTGCAATCTATTTTGTAATCTTCGACAAAAGGGGAAGAAATTAGCAGTTTGAGATAAGATTTTATGTTTTCAGACCGCTCCATTTCCCCCCCACTACTTTCCTTTTCATTTTCAGCAGTTTTCCCCGTGTGATTTAAAGTCCAATGCAACAGAATCACAAAATTGCTTCTTCAAAAGCTTTAAATCCAACCACCCACAAAGCCTTAAAAAAACTATTGGCTATTAGGGAAAACCTTTTCCCTCCTCACACAAAGCACGGAGCAAAAGTTAACAACCACTGAGGAAATAGAAGACACAAGTGCCTTTGCCTGTTTGGCCTCTTTTCACTGACAGCAGATGAAAGGAAATGAAGTGTTTAAATAGGAGAGGAGCTGTCTGTTAATGTCCACGTAAATACTACCATTATTGATGCTCACACATGTCTTTCTTTCTTTGTAGCGAATAAAGAAACAATAAAATATTTTGTAGTATAAAAATGCCGAAAAATGACATAATGTTTCAATGTTTGAGTGGCCAGAAGTTATCATTTACAGATGAGAAGTGGTCAGATAACCAATTTAACACAAAACCTCTAGAGAATATCTTAATATTTCATCAAATCTACCCCTGAAGAAGGTAATACCCTCAATAGTGTGCTTTGATTAGTTTTCTTTGTGTGGTTAAGACTTTTGTGGATTATAATCCCGTCTTTCTCCATGAATTACCCTTTGAGAAATATACCTTTATTCATACAGGTGGTGATGACAGATGTAAATCAAATAGTTCTAGCTGCTCCAAAACAGATTTTGCATTGTTTTGTAAAACAGAAGATGTTCTAACTTGTTAAATCATTGATGTCTTAAGTGACCAACTTTAACTTCCCTTGAAAGTTAAGACGCTACGTTTGAAATGCAGCAAGCCCGAAAATGAGCGAAACTGAATTCAATTAATATTTCAGAATATTCAGGAAAGGAAATAAAATACCCTCCCTACAAAAATAGGATGCAGACATCTGCCTTTTCATGGCTTTAATTCATCTCTCCTTTGTCAAATTTGCAAATAAAGATTATATTTCTGCAGCTTCAACTTAAGCATCAACTTATAATAAACAAAGATCAGGAGGTCATTTTCTTTGTTTATAAATCAAATATCTTGTTCATTTTTTTATTCATATTTGCTCCATTAAACATAGTGAACATGAGACTATTTCCCACATGTAAACACACGGATGTCTTGTGACACATGTTTGTTTAAACTTAACTCACTGAATATGATTTCTTTACTGTTTATAGCCCATCAAATATAAATTAAGATTATTCTGCTTCATGTTTTTAAAATATTAATCAGATTTTATTTTTTAAAGTGATACCGAAAGTGGTGATAGCTATGGGGAGGCTTTTCAAAACTGTTTCGCAAAAGTAAGGGGGGAATCCAAAATGACAGTGAAGCCATAAAGTGAAAAAAAATAAAAAAATAAAAAAACAATAAAAAAAAAACAATAAAAAGCTAACAGAAGTCAATACTTTTCCTAAGTCAGCTGTGGCTCGGCCGCCGTTACTGAATCGCTGCGGCAATAAACGGAGCCGTACAGAAGAGTAGACCTACAACATCCGGGCAATAGCAAGCTTGCGCAGAAACGGAATGGCGGAGGTAAGTGAGCGAAAACGAGGGGCTGTAATGACCCAAATGTTTGGGGAACCGGGCCGAATTCAAAAGTTGGGACCCTCCGTGTGGGAGTACAACACTGTCGACGGTTTCTCCGGCCGGGGGGCGACGGGCGAAACAGAGCTACGAGGCCGTTTAGAACCGGGAAGCGGGGTGGAGAAATGGAGAACCTCTCCGGCGTATCGTCTCGCGCCGCGTTCTTGGCTTTAAAGAGCTCCGTCTTAATAGTACAGCCCTAGAAAACAATAGGCGAACCCGGCGGGGTCTAACGCCGTGGTGCTGAACTGTTTCAGGTGTGTCCGTCCGGGGGAAGCGGGTCGAGTTTGAAAGTTGGGAGACTTGACCCGACCCGCTGACGGTAAGTTGCCTCTCGGAAATATTGAAAAACTAGTAATTTCCTTCTCGTGCCCCTCGTCGCGAGCCAGGGAGAGGAAGAGACGTTCAGCACCAAGTCGCAGGAAAGCGCCCCTGGTCAGGGAGACTGCGAGGAGGACTTCTGGAGTCTTCCAGAGGAGACTGTCGAATTCCGTGGCCGTTGTCACTTCACGTCAACTTAGGTTGTATCCGCTCAGCTTAGCGTCTCCGGAGAGCTTTCCCCCGTTAAGATATGGGACAAAGTTTCTCTTTTCCTTAAAGTCTTATCGTTGCGTTCACCGTGGTTCTAAATCCTGTATATCCTAACACTAGTTTATACTGAAATTTACATTGATAATTAATGATGCTATAGACTTTCAAACCTCCATGAACTATATATATATTTTAATGAGTGCTTATATTTCACATTACAGCCATTTTTAAGAAAACTTCAATGCTTTTTTTTCTTGCCTATGCACTCATTTCCATGTTATCTTTACATTTCTTTTTTATCTTTTGTGTTGCATTATCTCCGATCTTATTTCTGCTCCCTGTCTCATATCCAAACTTGGGTCAGTTTGGTTATGAGACAGGGATATTTGACTTTCTAAGTATTGAATTAGCTTGTAAACATCTGGGTTTTAACAGCTCTAGTGGCAGGAGATTCTGAAATGATCATAATATACTGATACTTTCATCACTGCGACCATACTGTGAAGATGATAAAACACTAACATGGCTAGAACCGAGTTCAAATTCAAACCCAGGATACTAATGGTCTTGGTAACTCACCTTTATAAGAAATTACGTAATGGCAAAACAAATAATGTGACTACAGACACATTTGGGAGTTAACCACATTTTTGGGGGGATTACTGAGTTTGTAGTTATCAACATATTTCGTGGAAGGAAAGGAGGAAGTAGTGCTCCATTAATGATTGTGTACGTGGCGAGAATAGTTGTTAACCACTAATGATTTAGCTCTCGCATGAGCTTTTTATTGATATTCACAAGATCTGTTGGTTTTGAAGGGATTATTGCCGCAATCGATCATATTCCAGTAGGCTGTTATGACTCTCGGCTATCATTATTGGGAAAGAGGGGAAAGCACTTTTTCTGTATATATCGAAGAGGACACAACCTTGTTCATCTGCAAACTGCAACCCCTTCCCACAAACTTTTTTTTTATAAACCATAGCTGTTCCGTCCATAACTCTAGAGTCCCCAAAGTCTCATAACTTACAGAATTTGGCCTATAATGGGATCAGTCAGACCAGTTCCTGTTTGCTGACGCCATTTACATAAACACGTATGCACATAAGCTCGGCTGTTGTCACATGACTCTGAAAACTATGCGCATGCAATACGGTGTGTTATGTGTGTGTGTAGGTGGGTGAACAGCATCTGGACGTGGCTGCAGTGGTCCTGGCCTAGCGGAGTGTGTGCAGCATGCAGCAATGAGACCCCTCGGCACAGGCAGCAGCAGGTGTACCAACTCTCATCGGAGTTGGAGGAAAAGAACCCTCTCTCCATGAAGATGGCAGCAAAATCACACCCTGTACGTTGAAGTTTTTTTTTAATTTTTAGACAAAATACATCCCTTTGGTTAGTTGAACCAAATCTAATTGGACATAAAATGTACTCTTTAAAAGAATATCTAAAGCCTCAAAGTGTGCATTTAAGTATCATCTGGATTTTTTATACTTTTATTCTTTACACTGAGATATTATAAAATCAACAAAAAAAGTGAATTGAAAAGTTCATCTTTCTTCATTATTATTGAAATTATTTATTTTGATTTTATGTGTATGAGTTAAAAAAAACTAAGTTTTTATATGTTGTGATCTTCATTTTACATCGTTTAGAAAAGTAAAACCCTGCTAATGTCAGCCCAAGTCCCAATGGTCTGGTAGCAGCTGCTCGTACTGCCTTAACAAAGAAATAGTTACAGAAATGATAAAACCCCAAGATTATGAGAAACTCTTAAAGGAGGTATAAAATCACTAACCAACAAAACTTTATTTTTGTGTACAATAGGAAATTTAAGCCATACATTTTAGAATATAATGAATGTTAGTATTTTTCTTACAGATTAAAGTAGACGCCTGCAGCAAATTTAAACACTCTTATTGATAACTTTATAAAACAGAAGTAACAAACAAATATGTACTTTTAAGGGTGGCATGGTGGTGTGGTGGTTAGCACCACCGCCTCACAGCAAGAGGGTTGTGGTCCCCGGGGGAACCAGAACCTTTCTGGGTGGAGTCTGCATGTTCTCCCTGTGTCCGTGGGTTCTCCCCGGGTTCTCCGGCTTCCTCCCACCGCCCAAAAACCTGCAGGTCACGTTCATTGGACATTCCAAATTGCCCTTAGTGAGTGTGCATGGTTGTTGGTCCTTGTGTGTCTCTGTGTAGCCCTGTGATGGACCGGGGGACAATCCAGGGTGACCCTGCCTCCCGGCCATTGACCACTGGGATAGGCTCCGGTTCCCCCCACGACCCCATTAGGGAATAAGCCGTTATGAACATTTACTTTTAAATTAAAATTGATATATTTTTCTTTTTTAGCCATTTACTCATTTAAAAAGTTACATTTTCAAAATATTTAAACAAAATTATTAAATGTCTTGTAGAACTAATAATTTATATTTAAAATAATTGATCAATTTTACTTGATCACACAAAACTTGGAATTTTTGTCTTTTCACTGTGTTTTTTTTATTCTTAATCCTTCAACTTTTTCTGTATTTGTGTCAAAGTATATACTTGGCCATTTTCTAGATAATTAGATATGAAATGTTGTGTTTGGCAAAAATATATCAACCTTTATATATTTGGTGTGACATTTCTGTTCAATAGAACCTAAAACTCAAGGAATTGCATTCTTTAAATCAGCATGGAAGAAATGTGCTCTCTTTTATACAGCATTAAGCATTTTGATTTAATTATAGGCCATTTCAAGTTATTAATTTTAATTCCATTCAACTGTTGTTCATACATTACTATCTGTAGTTTATTTCTTTTGGTTACTTCATGCCTTCTTTTCTTATGAAATTGGCTCTTTTTTTTTTTTGATGCGGCAAAAGAGGCCAAACCATGATATTACCGCCACCATGTTTCACAGATAGGATTAAAAAAATATACTTGATTTTTTTTCTTTTCTTTTATATAAAAGGAGCACTTTCTGTTTGAATAAATTAAAAAGTCTTTTAATCATTTGCTGATCAAAAAAGAAGCTTTTAGTCACACAGAATTATCCCAGATTCTTTTTCTGAATCTCGCAGACTTGCTTTACATGCTCTGCTCCTGCAGCAAATGTTGGGTCTGGACCGTGATGGGAAACGGGGCTCTTAAACTTAGAAAAACTCACTGAATATGGTCTTATTTTGTCTTTTTTTGTTTGTGCTTTGCCTACCTCTCTCACCAAGTAATCTCCCTCCCCGTGTTGTTGTTCTCTCTATGAATTGCTAAAAGGCCAGTGAGCTTCCTTTGGAGAAGCTGCTGGCTTTGTACGGCTATACAGTGTCTGATCCAGAGAAGGAAAGCTGCCTTGTGGCTGCCAGTATGCCAGACATGACTCATGAAAAGGTATGATTTATGAAAAAACATGCAACTCATACTACTGACCTCGTCCATTTGTAATTTATCTTATTTCTTTCACCATAGTTATCGTTATTTCTCAATGAATAATGCTGAACTTTTGTGTTGGAAATCAGTCCATTAAAGGTTTAATTTGATTCTTGTACACTTGAGAAATCTGGTTTCTTTTCTATTTGACAGTATTAAACTTTATTCTGCTGACCTTGCTTAATTGTTTATTTATGGTGTGCAGGGTCAAATAAACGAAGGAATGTTTCACGGGGAGGATGAGGAGGAAACATCGGCTTATGATCTCTCCTCCTCGAACACCTCGGATCTGATTCGGCGTCTCCAGGGTAACGCACATTGAGATGCAGCGTCGACACGTGGGCTGCACATTGTTTTTCTGAGAATGAAAAAGAGAAAAGGCCTCCTTGTTCTCTGCCTCTTATCATAAAAAGTGAATCATGTAAAACCGAAGTACGGTCCCCCCTTGGGGGCAATTTGTAGAGGAGGTGGTTGGCCAAAAATAGGATAATTTTGGCAAATATGTCAATGATGTTTTTTATGATAATTCAAGCCTCGTATTTTTGCCTTAGGTAATGAATTGCCCCTCATATTCTGAATCTTATCAGTCAAACTGGATACCAAACTACCTGTTTTTGTTTCATCTTTCTCTCAGTTCTGTTGGTCTTATTTAGGTTGTTGTTGTGTTATACTTGTCTTGCAATAACAAAAAGGAATCAATAAAATTCTTGAATTAGATAAGAAAGCATCAAGGCCTTTGCCAAATCTTCATATCCAAAACCTGTATTGATTTTTGTAATATCCCTCTAATCTTGCGTTTTGTTTGCTTTGTCTCATTAAGGTGGAGATAAAGCCGCGTCAGTCAGCACATCAGATGAGGACTCGGATGAGACCTATATTCCCTCCAGCGAAGAGCACAAGGTAGACACGACGATTTCAATCTCGATAGTTTGGTTTGAAATGCATTTCATTTAGGGAGAAAAAAAAAGGAAAGCCTATATTTTGTCTATACTTTCAGACTTTGTTACACAATCTCTTATTGTGATGAGAAGATTTTTTTTCTCTATGTGGCACTCCACAGATATCTGAAGAAATAGTCTGTCAGTCTTCATTATTTTTGTCCCCTGATGCTTTAATTATTTTTTTTTTATTCCAAGTGTTCTAATAGTAATGCATGGCCCAGTCATGGATCTTATTATTATTATTATTATTATTATTATTATTATTATTATTATTATTATTATTATTATTATTATTATTATTATTATTATTATCATTATTATTATTGTTATTATTATTATTATTATTATACAAATAATAATAATTATTATACAAATATTATACAAATAATAATAATAATTTCCCTCTGGGATTATTAAAGTATTTCTGATTCTGATATGAGTGTTATAATAATTAGTGTTATTTCAGTGTCAAATAACAGTCAGTTTTATTTTTGACTTTACTTGTATTATGAATTTTCTCTGGTAGACATAATCATTTATACTCAATACATGGTGGACAACAGCCAAACAAAATAAAATGATTCTACTACTGAGTAGAAAAAAACTGTATCCATCATGTTGACTTTGACATTCTTTAGAAAAGAACAGTTTCCACTGTGGAGAAAATCTGTGGAAATCTTTGCAGTGTCTGACATGACAGGAAATTCCTGTGTCCTTTTCCATCCCCTCGAGGTCTCTCAATCAGAGTTGTCCTTCAGATCTTTCTCAAGTTTATGTGGAATTTTCTAACATTTACTATAAAATTAGTCAAAGGGGGGGCACACTTGTTTTGACAGTTTTGTCTGATCAGTTTCTAACATTTTTGTAGTTATTTTATTTTTATTTGCACATCTACGGAACCTTAACTATACCTGTGGTTTTCTGGCTGGCTAGAAATGCTGTACTTTTGAATGAATGGGGATAACGCCCTAAAAATTTCTCAACCCAAGCTAATTGTTTCTTTTGTTTGTAGTCTCATTCTAGTCTAGACCCCTACAATTTCAGTTTAACTACTCGCACAGCTCAGATTTTGATGCAATGTTAGCTTTCGCTTGCATGTGTAACACTGGTATCACAATCACCCTTTTGAATTCTTCTTCAGGAGATTATGGTTGGCTCCATGTATCAAGCAAAAATCCCTCCAATAAGCCCATATAGTTACCAGGAGAGAGGTAAGCAACGCATTTTAAAGGTCTGACAAAATAGGTGTGGCTGGATTAAGAAGTTTTGTCAAGTTTCTTTATGATATTAATATTCCATCGTAATTTCGTTGGATTAAAATCAAAAGAATTCAATTTTCTGATCTGGAAATTTTAATGAAATCGGAGCAGCTCAGTCGTCAAACTCTAGCATGGCTACCCCACACACAAAAAGTGGTAATGGCTATAGGAAAAAACCTCTTAGAACTTTTGTTTTTTTTAGTTTTTTAAGAATCAGTCATATGTTTGTCATACACTTTCCAAACTCAGCCAGTGAAACGTCTGGTTGTGGCGTTTGCATGAGCAAACTCACCCTTCCCCTCCACTTCCTCCAGCCTACAGCAGTGAGGACCAGTTGCTGTGGAAACCAGAGGTCCTGCCGGCGCAGGAAGTCGAGGCGTTCTTGCATAATGCACAGAGGTTCCGTGGCCAGGAGGGGGCCGAATGGATAGAAGGGGCTCCCATCCAAGACAATGAACAGGTACGCAGAATGTTGTAAACCAGAAAACATCATTATCAAGCAAGTGAGTGCACCCTCGGATGTTTAATGCTATAACATAGGGCACTCTGATCATTGACCCTGAGAGAAAAGGGGAATTAGTGAATATGTACCCCTAAAATTGAACGTGTGGGACTTTGTTTATGTACTTATTTGAAAGATTAGCTGATTTTTACATTGTTCAGACATACCCTTTAACCAATTGCCTTTTATCTGAACGTGCCTATACCCAGTGGTCAACTCGCATCATAAGTATGTCTTCTTTGTTATGTTTCCCCCGTCTTTTTTTCTTAAATTGCAGGCACTGTATGAACTAGTAAAATGCAGCTTTAACACAGACGAGGCACTGAGGCGATTACGTTTCAATGTGAAAGTGTTCAGCGGTAAGACATTTCCTGTTGTTCTATTTTTGCCTTTGTATGTATATTTAACCTAATATTTTGGATAAAGCCTGACATGATTCACCATGTCACATGCAGTTGCTGTACATTGTGTACAAACTGCCCCTGTAAGCATGGATAAACTTCGACAGAAGGATTCCCACGCCGAGAGCTTTGGCCTAGCGAGCCACGAGCATCGAATGTCATTACACAGCTTTAGAAAGTTTGAGGGCATACTGCTGAATTCAACCATTTTTGTTTGCCAAGTTCAGCACTGCAAAGGATAAATTGATCATTACTTCGGCCTCAAGAGCTTTTATTCTGCAAGGAAACGCAACTCTGCTCCCTGTTTGGAAATACGTCTGAAATATCAAGAAAATGCCTACAAAACCCAACAATGATTATAACTGAGCAGATTTACACTTTATTATGTTTGTGGAAATGATGTATTGAAATGTATTGAAACTCTGAATTGAAATTAACACATATGGCTTTTATCCCTCTCTTCCTACTTCTTTAGAGGAGTTGTGTTCTTGGAGCGAGGAGGAGTCTAAGAACTTTGAGCACGGCTACCGAGTTTACGGGAAAAACTTCCACCTCATTCAGGCTAACAAGGTGAGGAGCACGGCGTGGAGCGTGTTGCAGGCAGTCTGGCTGACGATACGCACACGCTGCGCTCGGTTCAACCATTTTAACACGGCAGCCTCCTTCTCTCTTCTCAGGTACGAACACGCTCGGTGGGAGAGTGTGTGGAGTACTACTATATGTGGAAGAAGTCCGAACGGCACATGTACTTTACCCAGCAAGCCACCCGGTTCAGCAGAAAGAAATACACCCTGCAGTCGGGGAGCGTGTGAGTAGCGCCGGGACACTGGCACACTCAGCCCAAACATGCAACTTGTGTTGAATGGCCGTCAATTAGCCTCGGATGGGGTTCGAAGCGAGCTAAAACATAGACCAGGCGCTGATTTTGGCTGTTTTTGGCTTCTTATACAATGTGGCCAAAATCTCTTTTTATCTTCTTTTTCTTTCTTAAGCATTTAAAAAATAGGCGTAAAAAATTCATTTTCATTTCAGAAAACATCCCCCTATCCTCTGAAAATGGGATTTGGAGTTCAAATGTTGGCATTAAATCAAATTTTTGCGGTAAAGCCATAGATTGAATTGGAAAATTATTTGTGCGTTCACTTTATGCTGCCCACAGAAACTAAATCACCTGGTATGTAATAAGAAAAAAACTATCTTTGAAAGTAGCAATGAAATAGGCAATAAAGTTCAAATTGATTCAAGGCCATGAGGAGAGTAGAATCTCTAGTTTCGAAGTCTGAGGAAAGAAAGCGCAGTGTGATGAAAAACCAGTAGATAGTCAGAGCGGAGCAGGGACAGAATCAAATTATGGTCTGAGTGTCAGTGGGCTGGCATGACAGATAAAGGTCTGGGCTGTGTTAATCACCCTCTGCACAGACCCGAGCAAATGCCATGCCAGTATGCTTTTCCAGGCTCGATGCCTTCTTGTTTAGTTTTTTCTATACAAACTTACATAAAACCGGCTCCAGATTTAGGCCTTCCTTGGAATCATTTCTGTGCTTTCTTTCAGTAATTGTTACAAATAATTTAGACATGAAAACATGAAAAGTCAACATTAAATAACTGGGTTTTATCCCAGCATCCTCATATGAGGACATTATATTTTTGCATCTGTTTACCATGAATTTTTTTTTTTTTTTAACTTTGACCTCTTAGCCTCACATTAGATGTGTCAGACATAAATGTTTTCAATCTAAAATAAAATGTTTTTATACATTTTCAACCAATCATGTCCTTATCATGTAATCAAAATTGTGTACCTAATACATTTGGACCTTCAGAACTCAATTTCTGAGTAAAAATAAATACACATTTTAAATACAAATATATAAACTGCTGAAGAAAACTACCAGTACCATGAAAAAGTCTATTTATTAAATTGATTAAGCCCAAATAATCCCATATATCTCGGGAGTATAAACACAAACCAAATAAAAGCTCGGGTCTCATGAGTTTAGATTAATGAGAGCCTGAGTAATGATAAGTTCTTTTTTTTTAACGTATCTGTTCCCATGAATTTGAGTTTCAGACAGCTAAAATTGTTATAATAATACATGTAAAATCAGTTGTCACAGGGAATTGTGTTGTTATTTCTCCACAAAGGAAATCCAATGACAAATACAGTGCAAGTTCTTCTCACAAGCACTTGCACAAAGCACAGTGCACAAAATTAAAAAACGGTGGTTGCGTTGTGCATTTTAGTGAGGATGGAGACCAGGACGGGGAGGGTGTGGACCCCGAGGGAAGCAACAGCTCATCAGAGTTGCTGTCACCAAATTCCATTGGCGCTGGACAACTGGAGTCCCCATTACCTCCTCACTCGAACCTGGAACTAAACAAACAAGGTAAACGCCTGCGGTACCCGATGTAATGAGCTCAGTTAAGGTCCAGAACTCCCTTTGCCCCCCTCCCCCATACAGCGTGATCAACAAGTAACTTTGATTTAGTCATCACAGTTATGATACCGATATGTTTAAACCAGTTCATGGACCGTATGGAGGGAAATGTTTTTTTTTGTGTTTTTTTTTTAGTAGAATGTAGTTAGTTGGGTTCCAAATGTGCACTTAGATCCATTATTTTCCAAATGCAGAGTATTCTGCAAATCCTCTATGTACGCCTGAGGTTTGGTTTGACCCGTCTGTCTGTATGTAAACCACATATCATGTCACATATTATTTACATCACATACTTTTGTTTTCATCGGTTGAATTCTACATGCAGTTATTTGGACTTTGCTGAATTTATTATTTTTGATCTGATTTTATTTCTTATTGTCAACACCACTCATTCGTTATGTTTTGTCATAAAAACATGTTTTTGTCTCCCCACCTTTATTTCTTTTTTCCCCTTTTTGTTTGTGGCGCCTGTTTTGTGTTTGTGCTTTTGCATGCATGCATTTATGTCTGTGTTTGTATGTTTTTGTGTGTGTGTGTGTGTGTGTGCGCGCACGGTGTGCTTGTTGACTCGATACCCCAGAAGAGGAGGGCCGCCCCAGGCGCAGACGAACGCCCCGCTTTCTCTTAAAGCCATGACCTCTGTCTGCGCAGGCCACAGAAAGCAGGCTGGGCCTGCAGGTAAAGAAAACAGAATCGCAGAGCGTGAGACCGCCGAGTCAGTGGCTGCCAGCAGATTGATTAGTTGTTGTTGCCATCACAGGTTCAGATGATTACGTGTTAGCAAAATGCTAATTGCTTTAGTTAAGAATGCATTGTGAAAGATGTGAATTCAGCCAAGGACCGGAGGTTAACTCATTGGCTGCCAAAGACGTATATAGACGTCTTTTATGTTTTTCAACGAGAGTGGCTTGGGGGACGATCGGCTAAAGCTTGTCCGTAAATATCGGCTTCTAGACAGAGTATGTACTAACAAATTGACCCTCTAGGGGGCAGTGCCACTTTAGATGGGAGATGAGCATAGACTGTAGGCAAATAAGAAAAACGTAACCGTTTGCTATGAGAGAACATGGCGCCGGTGAGACGCAAGTCGAGGAAGAAAGGAATAAGGTAGAAACACATTATTTTTCCTGATGAAAGAAGAGAGTCTAGTCTTTCTTTTGGTGTGTTCGGTGTTTACATAGTCATAGCACAAACTATTCTGTGGCTCTTGAAAAATCAGTCAAAATGCTAAAAAAACTGGCAGTCAATGAGTTAATGGTGATTATTTCTTTAGTTGTTTTTTAATTTTTAGTCCTTTTACTGTCAGAGAGGCAGAAATAAAAGCTTGTATTAATGTTTGAATGGAGGCGTAACCAGAATGCGAATCACAAACTTCTTCCTGTCTACCCAGATGGTGAGCTGATAATGAGTCTGTCAGAGCTCTGTGGCGACGAATGCTCCCAGCAGCCGTTTGAATGTCCCTTCTCTTTCCCGTCCGTGGAAGACCTGCGGGACCGTGGCTCAGATTGTCGCCGTGGCCGTGGCCGTCGTCCCTCAGCTCCGGCCCGGTCGCCGGCCTCTGCCCAGAGCTCCCGGTGGGCGTGCGGCAGCCCGCCGCGCCCCCCCGACGGCCACGGCCTCCCGGGCCCCTGCTTCTACCAGCTGCACGTGCGCGGCGGGCCTCTGGCCTCGGACGGCTCTGACCGCGGTAACGGGCTTCAGCTGGAGTCCAGCCTCCCGTCCTCCTCGTCCGCTGCCCTCCAGACGCTCAGCAACCTGCTGCACCCGTAGCTCATCTTCATTTTCTGCCACAGTGAGGACACACAGACATTTTTAAACTGAACAATGCGCTACACCTTTTAGAGCTTTGCTTGATATTGGGCTTCACACAAATCAAAGAATCCAGGACATTTATTTGACTTTTAAAGAAAGGATGAAACTGTTGTCATGAAGATTATGTATCCATTAAATTTTTGATGTTCAAACCCCGTCTACTGGAAAAAAGATGAAGGTTTTAATCAGTACTTTCAGGCTTTTATCATGAGCTTACGGCCACAGAAGTGAGTGCAGGCCTGCAAACAGCACAGTGCAGGTGGTCCAGTTCTGCTCAAACAGGTCAGTGATTGACCACTTCAACCGTTGCTTCTACATTTTCCCATCATGAAAGGAAAGTTCTGGCAGTTACTCAGATTTTTTTTTTTTTTACGGGTTTCCTTTGACAAGAACCAAACTATTTGTTTTTCTTTTTTCTTTGCTGTTGCTCATATGATGAAGCACAGATTGTGCTGCACGCAGTTAAATGTCACATTTTCAAATGGAAACTGATGCTTCAATCCTTCTCATCCCGGTCTGTAACTCAGTGTAACTGTTTTTCCTTTTTTGTTTGGTCCCATGTAGCTTCTGCCCTCAAACATCCTGTCTGTAGGGGTCTGTCAGATAATGATTCAGTTTAATGAAATACCTGAAACTTCCGACATTGTGTAAGATTCGATTCATTTGAATGTGACGCTACATTGGAAGACATACTTTTTCTGCAGGGTCTTTAATTTTCTTTTGTGTTTGTGGACGTTATCTCTTCTCGCACTTCCCTGGAGACTATGTTTAGACTTTTTCAAGGTGCAGTGCGTCGCAACTAATTTAATCTGTTGAATTATCATCATGGTCATCAGTGATTAGAGAATGAAGATAAAGTGAACTGTTGAATCTTAAATGTATCTAGCGGCTATTTTGTCAAACTCTGTCCAAATTGATTCTCAGGTTCTTTTAATTTGATGATCATCAATTAGCGGTTAATAGGAAATCAATAGGCAGGAAAGTGTTTATATTATTATTCCACCTTGGTGAGCCCATGGTGGTTATATATATATTGTGGTCCAACGCTTTTCCTAAAGTGGAAGTTAAGGCTCCTTGGCCTCGAAGCTTCCAGCACGGGCCTGTCTTTAGCTGATGGAATCACCCACAAATGCAAATAGTTTCTACGTCCACTTTCCTACTTTAGTCACATTCAATTGTTCATTCTAAATTAATTACAAATGACACAACATTGTGTTTTGGAGTATTCTGTGTTGAACTTTGTGTTACAAGCCCTGCGATACTGTTTCCTGTAAAACCAATCACAAAGGAGGACCACTCAGGCTGCATTTTAAAATTGAAGATTGAGTTAAGATTACACAATACACAATAAGTAATTTATATACAATGTCTCAAGAGGTAAATGTAAAAGTCCCGCTGAGGGAAATGATTGGCATCCACTTCTAGTCATCCATCTGTCCTGTGTTACTTCTCATTTCTCTCTTTAAAAACAAAACTTATATTTTTTTGCAATTTATCTTGTACTGCTTTCATAATATTTCTTTATTATTATATTTTGTAAAGAAGATGAATTAAATACAACGGTGGAAATATTCAATTGTATTGTGACTATATGAATTACTTTGACATCTTACTCTGTTCCAGGACTTGTTTGTAAAATAGAAACAAAAACAAGGAAACCACGATTCACGGTTCACTGATTTACACAAAGACATTCACTTTTTAAAAACAAGACACAGCATTCTCATACAGAATATTATCTCATCTTGCTTGTGATAGTAACATTTGTCTGACCAGGAAATGACAACTAAATGCTGAAGGAGGAAGTTACAGTTTACAAAATGCGGAGGCAGCATATTACAGTTTATCGTGTAGTTGGCAAAGTGTCAGCAGTGTTATGGGAAAAAAAAAGCTAATATGGGCAGAAGCTTGGCGAAAATACATGTTGATGAAATTAAAACTAAATTGAGAAATTTAGTCATTGTTCCACAATGTTAAATTGTAAAGGGTTTGAGTATTCCTTCAAAAAGAAGATGCTAAACATGATCCACAAATTCTTCCATGTTATGTGACACAGAACCCGATCAAAATGGGGAAAAAAGAAAAAGGGAAATCAGTTTTATGGTCAGATTCATCCAAATCTTGTTGTCTGGAAAGCAAATCTGAAAGCAAAATACAGCTTTTACAGCAATGCATTATAATAATTATTATTGTATTATTATTATTATTGTGGTAATATTCCATCCATACCATATTCTTTTCACGGCTTTGAATATTAAAATAGCACAACTCTACTGCATCTATTATTAGTTAATTTTCTTTTTATTGGTGTTGTATGATCAGCTAGAGTACTACAAAGGTGTTTTGGGAATTTGAACAGCAACAGGAAATAACCTTGTTACTTCAGTCCACTCTTACAACCGATTTGCAGATTAAGAGATAGCTAATCTGCTTTGTTTTTTTACATTTCAGTGAGTTTAATGTTCAAACTCAGAGCATTTTTTTCTCTCTGTATTCGCACCTCATTTCACCTCATTTCCTGTTGGATTGACTTCACATCACCATATTCCTTTGTAACATTTACCTTTTGCATGAAATCTTACTTGAATCTTAGTCTTCATCCCCTCTGTGTCAATCCTGCCTTTCATTTAAATTTGTAATTCCAGGTTTCTGTCTGAATTCAGCTTTTCTTTTAGGCTTCTTGCCTGCGTAATACGCCCCCAGGATAGGACTCATAAACTACAAATGCTTTAGAATACAGTGTCCCGGGTTTTAACGCTCTCCAAACGCCGACGTTAGAAACTTGTTTTTGGGACCTATCTCCACCGTTTTTACCGGCACACCCACAAAACGATGGAAGCAGGTAAACAAATTCCTGCACCCGAAGAAACAAAGCTGTCTGATATCCGTCCATCTGTTCATTTGCAGGATTGCTGGAGCCTATCCCAGCTGTCGGTGGACGAGAGGAGGGGTACACCCGGGACAGGTCGCCAGTCCATCACACAGAGATGAACATTCACTCCCGCAGGTAATTCACAATAACTGGGTTTTCTAACCGGCAATGGCAGTTTTTTTTTGTGGTCAGAGAGTATTCCACGTGTGCTGTTTTTCCCATTTTTTTGTGTCTAATCCCACATTTCCCACATTTGTTACTGTCTAATCCATTGTCCTCTAACAAGTTTCAGATATTTCTATTTTAAATTAAAGCAAACATTCACCATTCAGGCACATTTCATGTACATGCTGCTAGATAATATCACTTAACCTGGATGCAATGGGAAACAACAGTCAAAAAGTCTTGTCACCCAAATTTTAAAAGGATTCTTAATGTTTCTTGCTAGTTTTAACTGATGCTACCCATTCAGATATTTTATCTCTGTCTACAAGGGAACCTCAGGGAGCAAAAGAAATATGTCACCATCCAGAACATTTCAGGTCTTTTTTTGCCTTTATATGCAATCATATTTAGTTTTTCTATGCACAGACATCCTGACTGGGTTTAATTCTGGACACTGTGGGTTCCAGGACAAATGGGAATTATAGAAATGATGTTCTTTGCGTATAGTCTCTCTTGATGGCTGAGTCTTCTTCAAGAAACTAAACTACTCCCTCCAATCTACTTGGTAACAGGTTCAGCTGCAGTCTGTGGCCAGTAGAGGGAGTAAAATAACCAGGCAGCCAAGAAGAGAAGTCAAGTTTGGTTTATAGGAAGGTGGTGAGTGAGAAAATCCACTGAAACTAGTCAAAAGTTAGACGTCTTTCTGAACATAACTAGATTTTGTGTCAGTTGTGTCTTTTGACCAACCTTCGCCAAAAAAATTGTTACATTTTCTTGCCTTTTTTAAAAAAATGCTCACGTTCAATGTGTCTTAACAGAAAAACGCATTTCACAAGTATTTTATAAGCATATAAAATATGAAAACCATACATAGGGATCCACAGATGTCCCTTATTCATATGTAAAGAAACCCTTAAAAACCGCTGGAACTGGGGCTACTCAATATTTTTTTTCCTTTTAATGTGTTCTGTTTTGTCAAAGATTAATACCCGTAAAGTTCTTGGTATGAAGATTAATTTTCTCTGAGTTAAATGTAGCACATTTAAATATAGTGGCCACAGTTTTGCTTCTTAGAAATCCTCATCAAACTTGTATTAGCTTAGATTCACAGAAACAACTTTTTCCCCCCCTTTTTTCTTTTTGCACAGTGAAAATTTGATTACTTTCCCAGAATTCAGAATCATGTGTTCATTCAAAAATGTGCAAAATGGGATCTTGAGTAATCTTGATGTCACAAAATGGTAACTGTGTCTGTCACTCCAGGATCCGAAGCTAATAAAGTCCTATTTGTAATTTTACAAGTATGTTCTGTGTTGTTGAAATAGATATCCAAATTCCGAATGTTATGAACAAACAAAACCTGTTTTTTCACAGTGTATTTCTTGTACGGAGAGTTTTGACCTGTATAAGAGATTTTACAGTATACAGAGTAGCAGAGATTATAGAATGCAAAGCTCAAATTATTTTGTCAGAGGGGACAAACAAAGGAGGCCCGTAAATGGATCTTCACTTACACTAATTACACATTATATATCAATGTAAATATTGGGAAATTACTATTTTTATAAGGTGATGTAACGCATCTCATCCAAACTATTAGGTGTGTTCATTGTGGGGTTGTTATTCTTTTCATGCTTTACAGATAAGTTTATGATTCATGACATTTAAAAAAATGATATTTTAGGTCTGTTTTCCTAATGTAGACACAGTGTAAACCAGCAACACTTTCTTTTTGTCTCTTAACATTTCAACATTTTAAAGTATTTGTGTGCATTTTTCACATTTTTAAAAAAAAAATTGTTCACAGATAGTTTAGAAAACGTTTTTTTTATTTAAAAAGAAATGTTATAACATGTTTAATTTAGCCTTTACATACTTAAAACTTAATTTTAGAGCTAGTTTGGGTAAGTAAACTCCATCTAGTGTATCCCATGACTGAGTACAACCAGTGAAAATTGTTGAGCAGGAATTGAGCAGGATGTTAAAGTGTGATATGCTGACAGACCTAACTTAAAGCACTCACTGAAAATGGTAGCTGAATGCGATCATTTAGGTTCAGAAGAGCCCAAAGGTGTCTAGGGGTGAAATGAGGTGCGGTTTTAGTTTAAAAAACTAAAGGTTTCAGTGTTAGGCAATAAAGTAAATCAATCCCAAAGACAGGGAGACAAAACAAAAAAAGGAGAAAAGGTAAACTGGTTAAAAACTACTAGAAAGAAACTTAAAAACTCAAAACAGGTGAAGTAATACCAATGTGTTCCATTTGAAAAGAATGACTGAAAATGCCTTAATTTTCATGGGATAATCGTTAATGCTTCTACTGTCAAACACCAACATCATTAGGTCTTCTAGCCTAATCCAGGGTACAAAATGGATTAAGATTTAATCACTTTTAGTCAATTTTTCCGATAAAAATGATTCAACTGTGATGCAATTTTCAATCTTCCAAAAGAAATTTAAAAAACAATGAAAGTGGATGCATCAGCCTCAATAAGAAACTTTTTTTTCTTTTTTAAGAAACTTTTTTTTAAACAAAAGGATGCATCAACATAACAGGAAACAGCACCATTCACAACATTAACATATTAACATATTCTTCAGTACTTTGGGCCTAAACTAAAGGCATTGCTTTCAGTTTATTTATTCCACAAACATGAATATAAGACCCCCTGGCTATGCTTATAGATAGTAAAACAAGACAAACAGCAGTGACTAACTAACATTTTTAAAACTGTTTCTATTCTCATTTTCCAATTGGAACTATATCATATCATTTTCTCCCTATTAATGTCTTTTTTTGTTTTGTTTTTGTGTTTAAGTCTTAAGTAAACTTGTTATAGATAAATCTACCTTACGTTAAAATGTGTTTAATGTTCCACTATGAATGATAGGGTAAAAGCTCTGACCTGTACCTGAATAAATTCTATATTTCATGACTTCCGGTCGTTTTCTGAGGACTATATTTAGATCTATTCTGGTATTTAATTTATTTTCAAAACGATAGGATGAATACCATCTTCTGACAGAGGCTTTGCTGAAATGTTAACGATACCCCTCGTCTGGTTCTGCTTCACATCTCCCACTTCCTCTTTCCTGTCTTGTTTCAATCCACTTCCTCTCCTTCTTTTGGCCTGGTAGGATGGATTTCCTGTGTTGTTTTTTAAACCCTGTCATTTGTGAACAGCTGATTGCTCAGAATTGCACTCATCCTCCCTGCTTGGGAAGATGAAAAGGAACAGACTTGGTTTTTGTTTTAGTTCTAAGTGTGCTGTTTTAACTATGGCAGACCTCTTCACTCTAGTCAGTTTCATCTCTCTTGAACCTTTAATTTTACCTTGCTCCCAACATTTGGATTTTCCCAGGTCAGAACGGAATTTCTCTTCAAACCTTATTTTGTTTGCTTGGTCTAGAAAAACATCCATTCATCCATTTTCTATACCACTTATTCCCATCAGGGTACACATACAGAACATTATTAAAACAGCTTATTAGCCTATCAAAGTAACTTTTAAACTGTAAATACCCAAAACACAACAAAACAACTTGAGGCTTATCCTATTTGTTTCCCTTGGACCTCCCATTCTGCTTGCTCCTGAAACTGTACTGAAATGTTTTCAAAGATGTTTTAATTATTTATACAAGGGAGAATCATGGTGAGAGAATATTTGCCGGACTTGCTGAAGGCATGGACACATTAGAAGATCTTTTAGTTTTTAACTCTGTTACATGGCCCAGGAGTTTTGCCGTTTTGGCCTCAGTTTGTGGAATCACATCCTTTGTTTTTTAGGGTGAGCAGCTCTGATGACGCGGGTACAGCATCAGACACCAAACTACCTCCCCATACATCACAGGACGGCCTTTGAGAAGCTGGCGAACAACAAAACCCTGAGATTTACAACGGTTCACTGTCTGATCACAGACTCCGATTATCCACTTTGCCACATCCAAGATGGCGGCCACGTTGACGTACGATTCAGCCCTCAATGCGGTGTCTATGTAAATATGTCTATGATTCCAGGAAGACTACAGTTAATTGTGTGCTATTGGAGAAATATGATAAAAAGGAGGCTGTTTCACACAAAAAAAGCATCTCAAGTTGAAACAGGAGGGGGCAGAGAAGCTCCAGATTAGATCCTCCTGGAACAGTCTGCCTGCTGAGACCTACTCAAAAATACACGTGTTTGTGTGTGCTTTTTTATTATTTGCATGTGGTAAAACTTCCTTAAACTTGCAGCTACATCGTGCTAGACAAAACTTGATTTCAGTGCATTTATATTTGTTAGCAAATGTACAAAATTGAAACAAAGAGGCAGTACAAACAAGGCTGGGGGGGTTTATCTGCTTAACTCCAGGGCTCTGAGCTGACCAACCTGACGGGTAAACGTGGTGTTTGTCATGCAAACAGAGATAAGTGGGAATGCACACCCAGGGTTTAAAGTGTTAGGTACACCCTGAAAGACTGGGGCTAAAAGAGCCGACACCAGGATTAATTCTGATGTTAACTCGGGTTGCTTTAGTCATGAAAAGTCTCCATTCTTATGTTGGCATTGACATTTAACTTTTTTTTGGCACCAAGCTGATCCATAGAAAGTCCTACAAACACACAACTGAGGAGGGAATTCAGCTTTTACTCTTATTAGAATAACTCAGGTTCACAATTCTGTCATAATCCAAGAAGTGCCAACTGGAAATCCAGTTTACCTGGGATGAGACGTCAGTCATTTATTTCTGGATATAAATATTCTTCAAATCGTTTTAAATTGATGCTTTCTCTGGACGTTCTCAGGCGCCCTCTCCTCTCAGCCTAATCCATACCGTGCTTTAATTTGGTCAATTAAACGGATTTACTACTATAAAGAGCCATGCGCTCTCGCTCTTGGTGCGTAAAGCGCGAAGAAGAAAAAAAAAATCAGATAGCCAGAGAGGAGCCAGACGAGGAAGTTAGGAGGAGGGACCAGTCTGTGGCGTGTTCTGCGTGTGTGTGTGTTGGGGAAAGACAGGACTCTCTGCTGAGCTTTCCGGACACCTCCGGATCCGTGGAGCAGGAAGATCGGGTTGACAGTCCGGAGGGCGATGCGCGCTGAGCGGTGCTGACCTTTAAAGGCTCCCCTCAGAGGCGCTGGACTTCGGGGAAAGCTCTCCACCCCTTTTTTTTTGTCAATGCCTGCGCAGGAGAAGAGGATCCCGGAAGAACTTGTTGCGCCGGTTGCCAGGTTGTTTGCATAGCCTGTACCTGTGTTTCGGCGTGACCGATCACCGATGGACTGTTTTTTGTACCCACTTCGAAAAGAAGATATTTAGTTCAACTTCACAAGCAATTAAGCACAAGTAAAAATGAACGATCCGAAGAAAAGGACACTGTACGTGGTGATGGATGTGCTGTGCGTCCTGGTTGGTGAGTCGTGGATACATGGATGTTCGTCTGTATTTTCTTCCTGTTCGCTCCGAATCGATAAGTGATTGTCAATTCTGAACGGTGACAGCTGTTTCTAACCATGATTCAGCGTGTTTGCATCTTGAGAGCAACTCAGAAGCTCGTTTGACAGTGATTGCATGGATATTTTTCGCATATTTTGCGTGTTTGAATTGGACTAAATAGGACAAAAAATTATTAAGATGTGTCTTTTCGTCTCCATTTATTGCCAGTGGAGTGCGTAAAAACTTGCCTTTTCTCATGCTGAGCTGTAATGAAATATTAACCAGTCTGTAGAATAAATATTCCAAGCTATGGGCAAAAAAATAATAGCAGAGGAGCTCCTCCTGAGCCTCCTCCTCTCCAGCCCATCTCGTCCTCGAACTCCAGCTAGAGACGCAAAAATCTCTGCAGGACTGTTTTGGGCCTCAGGAAGCCGAATGTTTGTTTATGGAAATTCGATATTCACGCGCGCGCCCACATATTCCCCATTTTCCGCAATATTTTGTCTGCCAGGAATCCTCTGAAGAATGTTTCCACTCGCCATGCTTCGCGTTTCCCCACAGACAGCTTCCAGTTGCGTCTCATAGACTGATGTTTTGGGTTTAACCTCAGACAGACATGGTTTTCCAAAGGGATCTGTCAATGCAGGAATTGTAGAACATCACTTTTCCATTTCTCATCACTATTACCATATCCATTTTTTCTTTTTTGCATTTAAATTGGCTTTCTCTTTTTATTTTTCACAATCAGTACATAAAAGATTTTCTGATATCTATTCAAAACTCTTGACTTCAGTAGTTTACAAATGTATTAATTCAAGGAGATGTGAACTACTTTCTTTAAATAACCAGCAGAAGTTTTGTTTGTTTTTATTTAAGAACTCCATGATTATATAAATGGTGATGCCACTATCACAATTGATCTTGATCGTGCTTATAATGACTTATTTGACCAAACAAATGTGAGAAGAAGAAGTTGAAACAGCCACAGTTGTCGTGTAGGTGTGAGATGTGTGTTTTTTTTGTGTTGACGCGTTTGTGTTTTGCACGGGGCTGGGTGTTCATCCCCTGTTATGCCTGCTGTGGTCATGGTGCTAAGGTCTGAGGGTTGAAAAATGTAGGGAAGAGGCTTCTCCCTACCTCCCCCTCCAAACACAAGGCAAATTTATTTGTGTAACACCTTTTGTCTACAAAAAAGAGCTTAAACATAATCATTTGCGTGAAAGATAATGCTTTTCTACAACATACTCGCACACAAAGATGCCAGTTCTTTAGAAGGTTTAAAAGTTTTTGGGGGTTTTTTTTGGTTGTGTTTTCATCTGTCTTTTGTGTGCACATGCATGGGATTAGTGTCTAGGTTGAATTAGTCAACCGGCTCTGGATGACATTCCGCCCTTTTGCTTCCTGTTTCCATCTCGCCACAGACGCCGGTCACCCAAATGTCTATGTCCAGTCAGATAAAAGCCTGTTACAGGTTGCCACAGCCATGGAACAACTGCGTGATAGGACTTGTAATTAGGCTGACCATTAGTCTGAACAGAAACGGGCCTCCGAAGTAGGTTTAGTCTGGACTGTAAGGACTAGCTATTTACTTTCATTGGATCTGACCCTGAATGATACTGTCCACACCTCCACTGTAATTGGCTGTTTGGATGTCTTTTGAACCATCTTTTGTTAAGATGCAAAGGCTAAATTGGAACGTCAGCTAAAGTGATTTCTTTCACGTGACCTCAATCGTTCACACTCACCCCGACCTGGGTCAAATTAACCACTGTTGACGTCACTTGAATAGATATACAAGCCTCTTGTTTTTCCATCTGACGATACCAAACGCACATAATGGGTTAAGGTAGAAATCTGAGAATTTAAATAGTTCCTGGTGCATTGTTTCTTGTCTTGCGTATTAGGCCAGCACTTGTTCATTGTAAGCTCTCGCCTACTTGTCATTATCTCTGCTTAGAAATCCTGAAATCATCCACGTTGGCCGGGAACCCAAGCAGAGGAACCTAAGCTTTAAAGTGTCCCTGCCCGTGTCGTATCGGTAAGGAGTCGTGGGAGGAGCCACAGCTGAAATTGCAGCACGACTCTGGTGCTGCCGCGGTTAAACGGACTGTAATTAGCAGTGCGTCACGACTGTGTCGGCTTCCCCACGAAGAGTGAGACTAAATAGCCTCTAGGCGAGGCATGTGTGTTACAAACAGCACATTGTAACCAACATCCATCCATCCATCCATTTTCGTAACCGCTTATTCCATAACGGGGTCTCGGTGGGACTGTAGCCTAACCCAGTAGTTAATGGGTGAGAGGCGGGGTACACCCTGGACAGTCCCCCAGTCCATCACAGGGCCACACAGAGACACACAAGGACAAACAACCATGCGCACTCACTCCTAAGGGCTGTTTGGAATGTCCAATCAGCCTAAGATGCAGGTTTTTGGATGGTGGGATTCCGGAGAACCCAAAGAGAACCCACAGACACAGGAGAACATGGTTCTGGTTCCTGGTTCCCCGGGGGACTCGAACCCAGAACCCTCTTGCTGTGAGACGATGGTAACGTAGAAATCATGAACATTGTCCTGCTTGTAACCAACATGCTTTTCTTATTTTTTTATGGCATTTACGGAGATATGATGGTTAAAAAATTGTAGTATGATAGAATAAAAGATGCTAATTCGATTATTGGATTTTAGGATCTTAAACCATACCCATCAGATATTTACAAATGTATTTCCCTACATTTGGTTACTTGTCGCCTCTGAAATGGTGTACTTTGTTGTGTATAACAGCTGAAATCGGATTATTATTCCAACATTTTGTTTGTCTCTGCGTGCAGGAGCTCCTCCTCCGCCATTTAGGTTGTGTTTCTGTCTACTTGTTTCATGAACATCTACAGTTAGTACTGTTAATGAACCACATAGAAACATAGAAAATGGTCAAATATTTCAGAACCGGTCTGAATTTTTTTTTTGTTGAGGGTAAAGCAGTGGCTTAAAAATGGAAATTCAAAGTTTTTCCAGTCTGTCCCTTCAGTTAGCTCCCGGTTGACAAAATCAAGGGCAACTTAAAGACTGGGTCTCAGTTGTTTGGCTATATTTCTATGGGCGATGATGTATTGGAGGGAAAATTAAAAGTAACAGCATGTTTGGAATGTTTTTCGGCAGCATCACAATTAGGACATACTCTCGCCAGTAATCGGATTACCTTTCAAAGCAGGCATACCTGCAGAAGACAGTATAGCGTGAATAAAATGAAACTGAAAAATCTACGTTTTGGGAAAAAGGGATGTCGGCTACATTTGCTACTAGACAAACCACATGCAGTTTTCCTTTAAAACATAACTCCACAGATCACCCTCTGTTCTTTTTTCTTCAAATATCGCAGTTATCTGCACTGAGTATGACTATAGGAGCATGAAAAGTTGAATAAGAGTTAGACACAACCATTTAACTGAAATCTGATCAATTCACTTGTTACGTGTCATAAGACAAAGTAATCTATGTTTATGCAGACTGGGCCATAAGAGCAAAATGTCTAACATCTCTGATATGTCACCTCAGGCTAATTGTTGACAAAGATCAGAATATTGAACCAAATGTTGCAGAACACACTGGGAAGCAGATATGAACCACGTTCTAAGACAATTCCTACTTTGGACACATGGTAGTCTGCAGTATATATTTAGTAAAGTAGGTCAGTAGCCTCATTATATTTGTTCACATGATCAGACTGGCTTTTAAGTCCTCCCGCAGACCTTGCTGGTTTAGGTCTAAACCTGTGTGGCCTACTTCTTTGATCCCCTCCAAAGCCCGGTCTCTCTTTGATTCTGCCAGCCCAGATTTAGCCGGCAAAGCCTCGCCCCTCCGCCCCCGTCTTCTCCCGCAAGGCTCGGACTCAAGCACGCGTGAATGACCCGGGAGTGAAACGGGCGGGGGGATTAGGAGCGGAGAATGGACGGCGGCAAACAGCGGGATTTGGCGCGATTGGCAAAGTTGGGGCGTTTCTTCCTGTGAATTGGAATTCCAGAGCCCGGCGTCGGTAGAGGATGTAGGCTCAGCACATACCTTCCACATGAGTCAGTCCGGCTTGGGTTAGACAGCCAGAGAGAGAGGGTGGGTTGGGTTGTTTTCTTAGTCCGAGCCAGCCTTTAAAGGTCTGTTACAGCACCTGATATTACACGCTAAACTATTCTCAACTGCAGGAAAGAGACCATAAAATGAGAAAGAACAACAATGTAGAGAGGTGGGGGGGGGGTAAGGAGCCACTTAAGAGACCCATATGAAAAGTGAGGAAACGGTGAAACAAGAGCTGCCAAAAGAAAGAAAAAGAGCAACAAGAAAATCCCCCCCCAAAAAATGTGAAAATGCAGAAAGTGGAAATCCTTTGACTGACATTGATGTTTAAAAGACAGGAAACAAGGGTGGAAGAAAATGAAAGGCAGGTGCCAGTGTTCCAACTCTGACCCTGAGGAAAAGTTTTAGACAAAGCTGGCCAGCCCAGGGGCATGAGAACAGCCCTCTTACATCACACACACACACACACACACACACACATCAGCACACTCCTTCAGCGCGTGTCTAACGAGCACTAAGGATTTCTGCTTTTCAAATTGAGGAAAGTAATTATCTGCCTACATGTTCTGCAGGTGCAGCGAGTTATGGGAGAAAAACAAGTGTCTGTAACACTAAACCCGGCGAGCTGCTTCCAGATGAATGCGGCACCTCGAATACGAATACACGCCTGAGAATGGCCAGCAAAAGTACATTTGAGATAAAGAAATGGGAGCAGAAGATGGAAAAGCAAATGTAGCAAAAGTGGCAAACGGAGGACGTGACAGGCCTTCAGAATGCTCCCATTAAAGAGGCGAGACTGTAGGCAGATACAATAACGAGGAGGGTGACGATCAGAAATAGATGGAGACTGTGTGGGGAAGAGGGATCGACTTGGAATAAGATGGAAAAACGAGTGGAAATCAATCAGTAAATTGTGAAATCTTCACAGAAACTTACCTGATTGAGTTTAAATGGCCGGTCCTCACACCCCATCACTAGCAGTTTCTTTTCTTTTTTCTGTCACATGTCAACCTGTGTAGACATTAACCCAAAAACTGACTGAAATTCTGATGTACAGCTAGGTAAAACTTACGCTGAGCAAAGCAGAATCAGAGACTGTAATGTATGCTTTTTTAAATCGGAGGCACCCACTTCAAACAGGCTCCTGTCGGGAGTTTTTTGGGACAAAATATTCTGGTTGCATTCCGCACAGGCAGTGTTTTGTCCTTCTTTTCAGCAAAGCAGGTGTCCTGAAAGAAAAGAAAGATGAGTTTTTCTCTCAACACTCCCATGCGAGTACTTTTTTCTTCTTTTTTTTTGGTCCAAAAACATGACGTTCACCCTGAGACTCCTCTAAATGGAGGCCTCTTTACACCAGTGTCAGTCTGGGTTGTGGGACGATCCTGTGGTGTGCCGACGGCCTATTTTGTGTGCCGGTGGGTCTATTTTTGTCTGGAATCTGCGTGTGTCTGCTTTTCAAACGCCTAGGTGGTTTGTTTCTTGCAGATATTATCCATTAAGGGCTGTATTCATGAGACCTGTGCACGTACACATCCCTGGGCGTGACGTTCATCCAGCTCATGGCAGCGGTTCAAACTCCAAGAAAACTCTTAATTTATGACTGACAGGTTTAAGTGAGTTTTTTAGTTTGATGATTCATTCGCGTATACATGTGGGGAATCAAAAATTGATGGATTTTTACGAGCCTGGGGAGGGTGTTTAAAAGGCCAGATGCCCTGACTTCACTTGCTCCGTAAACTGCGCGGCAAACTGGCAAGTTCTACATTTGGCTAGCGAGGAATAACAGCCATTAGCATATGGCTTACAAGGTAAATATATATCCAGGAGGTTACGTGAGCTTGTTAGGCAGGAAAAAAGAAAAAGGTTGGCAAAGTTAAGCAGCTGCTGCTTCTGGTTTTTGAAGCTTTTTACTCCGTTTTTCCCCTGTGATCTCTAATGGGTGATCTTCTCCGACTAGCGTTTGAAGCTAGGAGTGACAGTGATGCAAGCATTTCCTTTCACGTTGGTGGGCTGGTCCACTTTGGTTTTGATTTGAAATTAAAACATAACCCACTGTGTGAAGAATTATCTTAGCTGATGTAGCGTCGTACGTGGACTGGAAACAGATTCTGTGTCACCTTGACCCCTTTAGATTGAGTTCCATGGGAGAATACCACACATTATTTTGTCTGGCAAAGCTAATAGCCTGCAAAAAAACACTCAAACAATATTTCTATGCCTCGTTATTTTAGCTGACATATACTCCGGACCAATATTATGATAGTTCCGATGTATTTGAAATGTGCATTTTAGGGATTACACCAATATTATTAAATGTGTAACACCAGATTTAGACATATGGTTGTGTATAAAAGACCTTATACATGTAGGCATTCTCTTCTCTTTCATATGTGTCTGATTGACTTAATTCTACCGTGTAGAAGAGGAAACAAAGTCGTAGTTCTTTCTATACAGCTGGCTCTGCGTTTGCCAGGCAGGATACAGGATACAGATGCAGGCGGTTCAACCTGAAACCCGCATAGGTAAATCCATTTCAAGGTTCTCCCCCTGTAGCGCTTGACACAGAACGTCAGTTTAATACCGGACAATTCACTGTACATTGTGTTGTTGTCGTTGCAAACGAGATTTTATGATATTTTTTTTGTGCCGAGAGGAAAATTTGCATTCCCAGTGCTCCACTTCCTGAAATGGCTGGTAGGTTATACACACTAGATCCAGCTGTTGGGTGGGGGGGCCATATGGAAGATGGGTGTCGAGCAGCTGCGGTCCGCAAAAACAATATTTTCAAAAAGGTGTTTAGCACATGTCGAGTGGCTTTTGGCCGTTTTGAAATGCCCTCAGGCGTCGTACGTTTAACTCCTTAAAATTAATGAACAGAGCATGTGTAGGTGTCAAGAGCAATTATCCTGTGTGGAAAGCACTCTCATTGGCTATTTGCTAACAAGTTAGGTAATGATATGGATTGTGTCTCTGTAGATCTATTAAATGATTAAGTTAGTCTGTTAACATAATCAGAAAAGGATTATCAGTTTTTAATGGAAGAAGCAAGAATACCGATTGAAAAAAATAATTATTTGATTATTTATTTGGATCTTATAGCAAGGTTTCTATAGTAACAAGACTCCTGTCTTTGTAGTGTCTCTGAACATTTTTTCTGTGGTTGGCATGCTGCTGAACTTCTATTGGTTTATTTTCTCTTTTGATTTGAGTTCTTGTGGTCTCTCTCTTCTTGCGGAAATGTCTGCAGCAAATCTTTTTTTCTTTTTTTTTTTTTTTTAAAGAATGGGAGAAATATAACGCAAACGGCAAGTGCACGTCTCCCATTTTCCTCCCTGCTTTTGCACACTGTTTTGATAGCATTTCATTTGCAGCTGCTTGCTATTTCCACGGTGGCCCCGACACTCATGGAAGTGGATATCAGGGTGGAGAGTGAATTCTTTCCCAGGGCTGCAATTATTATTTCAGCAGTTTGCCAGTTAACTAGTTTCTCTGAAAGAAATAGCCAGAGTTTGTGTCTCTTTTTTTGGACAAACACTCCAAATATTGCTTTAAAAATCTCAATTCATACCAATTTGGGGGTGGAAAAGGTTGCAAAACATTATGTTTAAAAAGATAAAATGCTCATTGTTATCAAAGATCCAAAGGTTGGAAGAATCCGAAGTGAGTCACATGACTTGACAAGCCTCGCCTTCACCTGAAGCCCCACCTTTTAAAAAAAAAAAAAAACCGCATTAACATCCAGTGTTGTTATCTCTGTGGCCTGTGTAGGTCTGAGTGGGCCCTAACAGAAAACCCCCAACAGGGTTTAAATCAGGCCTGGATCATACTGTACACCAACTCCCTATTCAGGCCATGAGAGACCAAAAAAAGTTAATCGGAAAAAGAAAGATTACTGAAAGGTTGTTATTTTCCCTCACAATCCGGCCTCATTTCCTACACTGTCAATGTCTCGTTTCTCATTGTGTTAAAATAGTACTGTAGTTCAGCAAGTTAACACTCCTTAACACTAACTTGTCAACTTTGAAAGATTTCCCACTGAGTAAGTGAGCATTAGAAAGAAGTATGGTGAGCATGAGTTTTGCTTTTTTTTGTTTTTTTTCGGGGGGGAGGGATATTTTTGAACAACTCAAGGACATCTTGCTCTCTCCCAGCCACAAGCTGCTCCTTTGTCATATTTTTAGACACAACCACATCATTCAAGAGTGTGTTGCTTGCAGGCATTTGTGTACAGACGTGTGTTCATATAGTCATTGGTTTGTGTATGATTTATTCCAATTTGACATCTTTTTTACTCTTGTCTACAGTGCCTATGCGATAACAGTTTCCTCATATTTTTGTGTTTTTCAACCATAACCGAGACATTAAATTAACAAATACGTTTTTTTTTTCCCCTCGTAGGTTATTTTTCATCATTGTAATTGTAGAACATTAAGTGCAGAGAGAAAAAGCAAGAGAGAAAATAATTTGGCTAGCCTTAGACAAACATTCTTAGTGATGCCATGTCTGAAAACCTTGTGGAAAATGGACAAATGTTTTATCCTCGAAACATTTTCTCTTTTCTATTGAAGTCTATCAACCAGCGTCCGCCTAGATGCAAGATGCTTAGTAACCTGTCTCATTTTAGGCAAAAACACTGAGTGTCCACAATGTATTCATCTCATTTTAACAAGATCTAATTTCTGCAAATGTACTAATCTAATCTAAAATGAATGCTTTCCTGTTTTCTTTTTTTCTTTTTTTACTACAGCGGCACTGCCCTCCATCATTATGACGGTTGTGTACAAGCCGTATCAAAGGGGGATTTACTGTGATGATGAGAGCATCAAGTACCCCCTAAAACCAGACACCATCACTCACGGCATGTTCGCTGCCGTCACCATCTCCTGCATTGTCATTATCGTAAGTATTCCTAAAAGCCTCAATAAGGTCTGAGCAAGTTTAGTTTCTTTTAACCTCAATTGCCTCATTATTTAAGAACCACTTTATTGATCCTGAATGAATATAATGTTTATACCATTCAAAAGAGGCTTATATGTAATGTATAAAAAGGAAAAGATAGCAAAAAATAAGTAAAAAAAATGCTTGATAAGTTCTTATTTCTGCAGATTTCATCTGGAGAGGCTTATCTGGTCTATAGCAAGAGGATTTACTCCAATTCAGACTTCAACCAGTACGCCGCCGCCCTCTACAAGGTGGTGGGCACCTTTCTGTTCGGAGGGGTGGTCAGCCAGTCTCTGACCGATCTCGCCAAGTACACAATCGGCCGCCCCAGGCCTAATTTCCTGGCCGTGTGCGCGCCCAAGGCCTGCACGGGCTACGTTCCGGTCATCAACTGCACCGGCAGTCTGGCCGACGTCACAGAATCCAGGTAGGCCGAGATCTTTTATGCATGTTTCTACAATACTACAATAATCACCCATATTTGTCTAACACAATGACAGAAAAACGTCGACAAAACTAAGAGTAACTCAATGCCTTAAGTTCCATTTGTGGCTTCTTGCCTAAAAATGGAATCCGTCCCTACACACCCCAAATGCTAATGGGCACATTAGCCTTTGAGGTGCACATAAGAGGATTTAAATGAATCATCCTATTCTTATCTTAGCTACATATGAGGTGTGTTATTATACAGTTTATATATCTAAAAACCTCCTCGCTGTGATTCAGGGAAAGTACCACCGTTTTCTAGTGTTTTGGGGTTATGTGTCTGATCCAGAGCCTAAAACCGATAAAGCTAAACATTAATAAACACATGCCCCGAGCGGCTGTTTACGAACCTCCCCAGTGTGGACATTATCATAAAGCATATTGGGAAAATAGGGGCGGGAGGATTCATCTGGGGATTTGTTGTTTTGGAATTATGCCGCATGACGCTTTGAAAGTTAACGTCCTGTTACGTTTGCCTTTTTTTTTTTTTCTCCAGGCTGTCCTTCTACTCTGGCCACTCCTCATTTGGAATGTACTGCATGCTCTTTCTAGCAGTAAGTACATGCGAGCGTGGGATTCCGCCTTTTAAACGTAGCTTAAACATGTGTGTCCATGGGGGGAAGGAGTGCAAACATGCCCACGAGCAAGGCATTGCCATCCCCGGAAGGCTCTTGTCAACCTGATTCTTTAGTTGGAAACCTGAAAACATACCAGAGTAGACCAAAAATAAAAAATAAAATATTTATTGGACACAGTTAAGTATATCAGCTGGGCCATTCACAGACAAAAATGGGCATTATCTCCTGGGCTCAATCCGTCTCCTCAAAGGAGGACTGGACACAACCAAGTCCTATTGGCCAGTTGCCTCTGGGCATAAACAGGCCAGGTCCTAATTCATGCAGATGACATTGGAATGTGGTAACAAATTGTGTGTGTTTGTGTTGACCTAAAGACGTGGATCTAATGCAGCAGAGAAAGAAAAAGAGAGAAAGGAAAAGACAGTGGTCACAGCCAAAGACTTCAACGCAAAATATAGTTATAAAAGAAAATAGAACCATCAGTAATTTACATAGATCATGTGATAGCATACAATGCTAAAATGAGTAATTATAGCCAAATTCTAACACTCTATTGGACCTGGTACCAAGGGTTCATTGCTGAGAAGGAGAAAAAAGGCCCCGCGGAGTCAGTTTTACATGGAGGAAAAGGCCAAACCTTGTCAGACTTTTTACCCCCCCAAGCCAAGGGCTGTGTTCCGTCTTTCAGGTCCATTCTGTTCTTTACACTTGGCCTTGTGTCCTCGTGTTAAAATCCGAATGCCAGTGCTGCACAGCGAGTTCCAAGAAAAGCAGCATTTCTGTTTGTTTTTTGTTTTTTTGCATCTCAGAGAAAACACCACATACATCCGGATTATCTGTAGTTCGGGCTGTACTGTTCTATCAGGCAAAATAGAGCCACCCCTCAGTATCCTGAGTCTGAAAACATGCAGCGTCTATAGCCTGAGTGGCTATAAATGAGATTTGCATTCACCAACATTTTACAGTTCCGTTTACGTTTAGCTGACGCTTGTATTCAAAGCGAATTCCAAAAATCAGATCAATTAATTTATCTTTATCCCCTTTAGATTTTTATTTCTTTTCTTCCTATTATTTTTTCCTTAGTTTATTAATATTTTGTTCTTTCATTTTTGTTTAGTTTTTCCCCTTCCCTCTCTCTTTCCGTCCCTTTCCGTCCCTCATTTTAATTTACTTTAATTTGAGCTCTGTGCTCAAACATGGGGTTGTGGGGATATGGATGGGTGGGTGTTCTTTCTGAAAATAGTTTTAAAAAAAGTGAGCATTTGTTGTGTTTGGGATCCACCCCATCCTCTCTGAGTCTTTGTATAGCTGTTGCTCAATAAAGAACATTTTTTAAAAATTTAAAAAGTCAGATCCAATCTGAGGCACGGGTTGCACAAGCTCATTTCCAAACAAAATATGTTTTAAGTCACTGAGGGTTAGATGGCAGCATCTTAAATTTCCCCACACACTGAAATCAGTCGCAACACAGTTGTCGTGTGTGTGTGTGTGTGTGTGTGTGTGTGTTTTTAATAATGTTTGAGTCCTCTGAGGCATTTTTTCTGACCGTTCTCTTTTTCATTTGATGTCTCCCACCTCAGCTTTATGTGCAGGCCAGACTCTCCGCCAAGTGGGCCCGGCTACTCCGGCCCACCGTCCAGTTCTTCCTGGTGGCCTTCGCGGTGTACGTGGGTTACACCCGGGTCTCCGATTACAAGCACCACTGGAGCGACGTGCTGGTGGGGCTGCTGCAGGGAGCGCTCGTCGCCGCCCTCAACGTGAGTCTCCATGGCAACGCCGTCCCGGGAGAAAAAAAACACTTTTGACATTTGAAATTTTACCTTTTTGTAAAGCAGCCGCCCATCACCTCTCGACATCTTTACTCTGGCTTCGGACCGCCGTGGTCGGAATTTTTTTGGGGGGAAAAGCAAATGTGGGTGAGGCTGTCACCCAAAAAATGACAGCGTGGTGGAAATTTTACAGCTGGCAATGCTCCTGGCAGAGCAGAAATGTCACGGATTAAACTCTTTTCAGCCCCATTTGTTTTGTTTTAAACAGCTAATTGGAATAAGTGCAGAACACAGAGTCTCCACTCGGACCAACTCGGTTCTCATTTCATTGAACCAGGCTTCTTGGCCACTTTCCTCTTTTGATTGTGAAAATTCTCGAGTGGCGTAGTGTGTGTTTTTTTGCTTCTTGAGTGTGTGTCTGTGTGTGTTCGTGAATGATGAATCGGGACCTGAGCCAATGTCTTTGGCCTACGCTCCACCGCGAGCAATTAGATAGCCCCGGGCCGCCGTGTTTTACGGCTTATAAAAGCTTGTGCCTGCTCTCTGTGTGTTCCTTTCAGATTTGAGTTTGTATAAATGTCGAAGTGACGTTTAAGAGCTCGGCACAGACCTCCGCCAACACGTAGAATCACAATTTCAAGCCCTTTGCGATCGTATTTTATATTTGTAAGTGTTTTTACCCGGTCTAATTGGGTAGATATTTCCTTGGTGACAATCTTTTTTTGTCTCCACTCCTTCTGCAGGTTCGCTTTGTGTCGGATTTCTTTAAGGAGCGTCCTCCGAGTCGCGTACGGTCAGACGGAGTTGACGGCGAGGAGCCGGCGAGGAAACCGAGCCTGCAGATCGCGGACGCCGAGCACGGCAACCATTACAGCTACCGCAACAGCCCCGGGCCTTTGTGATAGGGCGCTGACGTTCGGTCGTAGCCTGTGGACCCCTAAACCTGTGTCGTGGGTTCTAAGTCCCGGGGGGCTTAAGACCTTCTTAGTTCAGGTACCTGGAACAGCCATGGCCTTGACTCCGCAGACTGCCCACTGCCCTGGAACTGACCCCTTTCTGTGCCTGTGTGAGTTCCGCTCGTTTTTTTTTTATTTTGTTTTTCTTCACGTCGGGGATTTGTTTTGGGGATCTGGTTTTGTAGCTTTTAGCCACCGTGTCCCCAAGCTTTTTCCCCCCTTGTTGTCAACCACTCAACATCCAACCGGCTCCTCTGGACTGACCGAAGGGGTGAGGTCCCAAAACCAGAGGCCTGGGCCCCCGGAAAAGAGACTTCCTTTTCTCCTGTTCATGAGAGGGGAGTATGCTGTTTTTACGCACGCTTCTAGCTTTTTGAAGCGAAAAGACTCCATACAAAAACAAAAAAAACAAAGATAAAACATACTTTTGCCTTATTGAATACTTTTAGCTTATGTGCTTTTAGACAACTTATTCTCAGCAGACTAAAAATAACATCACAATGGTATTTATCACTTTGTTATTCATCACACAGGCAAATGGAAAACTGATATTTACTCCACTGCCCGAGTGAAAAGCACGATCCATGGTAATTTCACGTATTCAGTAAGCTCACTATTTTGCTGGAGGTGTTTAATCTGTCTCTCAAAAAAGGTGATACACTATATATAAGCACGACTGGTTACATTTTGAAGTAACAGTTAAAACAGCTACAACCTGACGATGCATAAAAACTACAGATATATGTAGATAAAAGAAGGTCCAGAAGGTCCAGCAAGTGTTTTACATTCTGAGATCTCTTTGTCCTATTGTTGACCTAATTATTGCTAACGTTTTTGTATTGTATTTGTATTTTATTTGCATATGCAGACAACCAAATTTGTCGGCAACGATTGTAGAGGGGTCAAACTCTGCCCATTCGTGAATGTTCGTAGATCGTGGTTACGGTTTGTGGATTAGCTTTGACGGTAGTGCACCTTAAATTGACTACACACTCATTCAGATGAATGTTGCACAAACTAAAACGTCACCAGTGGACTGTGTATATCACAGTCCGTGTGTGTGTGTATTAACCCCCGTGTGAAACAAAGCAAAGACATACAAAATGGCCGCTATACCAACATGACTCAATAAGTAAAGGTCCCTGAACTGATTTTTATTTAAATAGACATTGACAGATTTCTTTGACTGTCGTCATGGCTTGTGGCCACTAGTCTGATCTTTCTAATGTCCCAACAGATCCAAATTCAGCTTAAACTGTAGCCATTTTTAATATCTACCTTTTTTAATTGTAGAAATTTGATCGCAATTGTTAGGATTGATTTGTGTTACCCAATTATACGCAATTATATGACTGCATGGACTGCACATTCAGAAACAATTGACGAATTAAACTTCTATTTTTGTTTAAATTATGTGCCTCATGCCGCTACCACTATAGTGCCAGTGAAATACTAAGACATTTGCCTTCTTTGTTAACCATTTTATCTTTTTTGTTAGTTTATCTTTTTTTACAAATAATCAGAGAAGGACCAAACAACCATTTTGAAAATGGTGTTTAATTTATTTTAGATTGAAAAACCTTTTTATTGTCTTTGACTGAGCTGAAATATCCAGCTCTGTTAAGGTTTTTTTGTGCAATCGTTAGTCGGACTTCTGAAAAGACGAGCCGATGTGCTTTTGAAAAGTTTCACTTTCAAATGTACGGTGAAACTAAAACTTTCGGCTTTGGCCCGTGCTTTCTTTGTTGGATTTGCCAACCAGAAATACAAACCAGGTCCTTTGGCAAACCTTTTTTTAATAATTCTAACAAGTTACATCCCAAACTCTCTTTTTGAATCTGTTCCCACTACAGAGATTGATCATTTGCTTTCCAGCTTTTTCATGTTTGTGCATGGAAATCATTTGAGCGTAATATGTCCTGTATAATTCTTTTAAGAGTGTGCCAGACCGCTGTAGAACTGACAGATCTTTAACCTGATAGTGAAGCGGATACATTGGTGTAGACAGGAAGAGGGGGAGGAGGGGGGGTTCACCTGGTTGTGATTGGAAGGGCCTTGAGAGGCTTGTACCCTACAGAGAAGGGGCAGTGCAGGGGGTGGGGGGGGGGGGCACGCTGGCTTTGGGGACTTCCACATATTCAGAACTCTGACAACACAACAGAAAACATCTGGAAGCGGATGCAGGGATGTGATTGGCTCCGCCCCCCTCCCGCCCCCTCCACCTCATCTCACATTCAAGATTACAACTGTGTTAAATTCCCCTTCGTCTTCGTGGAAAGTAAAGTTGCCCACTCCATTTTCAGGCCATTGTGTTTGCTATTCTTCAGCCTGTAGGTTATTTCTATTGTCTTCAAGCCAGAGAATTTTAAAAAATAAAGATATATTCAACCTTTGACGGCATGATTTTGTTCGTTTTAAATCGGTAACACAGATTTTTATGGTTGCAAAGACACCAGGATGAAGGAATTATGATCAACTTTCAGCAGCGTTGCGATATCAATTCATTCTTCACAGTAGGGCATTATTGCAGCCATTTTTTAAAATTAGATATGATGCAATTCATATGTCATTTCAGCGCTGCCAAATTAAACAAATATCAGAGTGTTAAATCAGTTTTATTGCCCAGTTCAAAATAGATAGGGGATATCATATTTATTTGTGGTGCTTAAACCTTTAAAAAAGTTACTTACTAGCATTTGTGTTCCACAACATACATTTTGGTTTCATGAGGATGAAACAAACATTTAATAGCAGTAATTTTTTTACAATAAAGCTTACATTGTTTCCATGTATACAAAGCAAATTATCATTAAATGTTCCTTTATCTTTGTTAATATGAAAAATATAGATGTTGATCTTTGGATTTAGGCCAATCTGCTATTCTTTCGAAATATTGCTGATGTAATCGGGGAAAAGTTGTCATCATTTCAGTTTCACGAGATGTGATTTCTGTCATTTTGTACACCCGAAGGCTCCATCACTGTCACAAGAATAAAATCCTAATTGCACATGGGATTATTAGCATCAGAGAGTATTGTCACTCCTTATGGTTCCTGTATCAGCCAGTACTAATATACAAAAAATGGCTAACAGAATACAGTTTAAACATGTTGGCAAGTTCCTCATCTTTAGCATGATTTGCTTTCACATTAACTGTTTTTATTTTCTTATAAAGTATAATCAAAACCAAATACTGACGAATGAGAAGAGTTAGCCAAGGTTACTTTCCCCTGCATGGTTGAGGAATGGAATGCACCACAAAAATAAACACGCGTATTTATAACGAAATAAACAGTGGACCCTTAGAAACATTTGTGGGAGTTTTGTTGGCAGCAATATTGAAAACCACTGTCATCCTTCATTAGAAATAATGACTCGCTAACATGTTGTGAAAGTTTGGGCCATTTTTAACGTGGTGTCAAAATATAGGGAATGGAAAAAAACCTCGAAATTCTTATTTACATAAACATGTAGCCATGTAATCTCATTTTTCCTGATGATTTACAGTCTGTGACCAGGCAGCTGCTCATTCATTTCTCCAGACACACGTGAGTAAGACCCTGATGGATATTTTACCCCTAAAGGCCTCATGGAAACTGCGCCTTGTTGTTGCACCGTGAGATGTCATCGCTATGGTAACCGGGCCATCTCTGAAGGCCGTTTTTGTAAAACGGCATCTAATTTTAGAGAAACCTCAGGGGCGAATGAGACCGGGAGAAAAGGGTTATCTACTTAGAGTTTATGAGATCAATTTTAGTGGTTTAACCTTGTTTTCTGTGTTTTTAAGTTTCAAGTAAATATGCTGGTATACTGGCATCATGGCACGCTGTTCTGTGGTAGTTTTACATGAATTGCCAAATCCCAGGTGCCAATCAAGGACCCCCCATCCAGTTTGCAAAGGTAAGGTGTCTGTTTTCTTTGTACGAGTTATTTATCCTTACAAATTGCTTGATTTGTGGTTATTTGGATAGTGAAATGCCAACACTTCTCAATCGCCTAAGGCAAAGGGTTCAATTACTCATTCCAAATCATTGGAAAAACCCCATCAGATAAAAGTAAAGTCATCGGGGCGTGATGAGCTTGCATCTCATGCTTTTTGTTTTTTAATCATCACATTTTTCACTATTCAGTCATCCACTGGAACTTATCCAAGCTACTATCAAAAGGCAAGGAATTATGTTGTAGATTTGTTGTAGTTATGAGACTTTACATTCAAAGTCATACTTTGTTTCAGTAGATTAAACACACAAACACAATTTTTTTCTCAGAAGAAAAGTACTACATATCTCCCTGATGTACTTTTGCCAAATGGAATGTACTTTTTTCCAAATGGAAGTAGTCTTGTAAAGAGTCTGTACCCCAAATATGTAGTTTAATGCCATACTTGACTGAACATCAACAACAGTAATATATGTCTTTAACCCTTTAAAGCTTGATTCAAGAATAAAACAAAACAGAATATTACTTTTTTTTTTTAATTCCTTATTTGGCCTTTTAACAAAATATGTAAAAAGAAAAAACAAAAATACATTTTTAATATTAATCATTTATTACTATGCGATATGTCAAGATTATGTTTTGTGTAGTCTTCTGCCCCCTGTTATCAGGTGTATCTGATTGTGTACAATAGGATTTTGAGCAAAGTTTTTACCATTAAATTATGCAAAAGGTGTCCGATGCAAAACATTTCAGAAACCTTATGTATCCAATATGATACATTTGGCATTACAGGGTTAAAACGTATGCAGAACATCTTACTGCCAAACAATAAATTATCAAAAGCAAAACATCAGAATCATGAATGGTCTGCTCCACCACAATGGATGTGAGTTCTGCGAATGGCTGTGAATCACGTGACTGTGAAATAAGCTATTTGTCACATTTTTGTGTACATTTTTGTTTCTGTTTATGCGTTTAGCAGCTTACAAAGCGGATACACCATTACGGTTCACGTCAAACCTAACAATAGGTTACATAGAAGGAAATCACTGGCAAGACTCAGTGGTGAGACAGTGGTGACAGTGTAGAGACAGAGGGAAGTACAGAAAAGAGAAAGAGCAGTAAAGAGGCCGATGGGGTACCGACTAAATGTTAGGGTGTGGCCGTATGTTGATTCTGAGGCCGGTCAGCCCGCTTTGGTCAGCATCCCTGCAGATGATGACCCTTCCGATAATGGAAAACCCTTTTTTTTAAAACTTTTTTTTCCTCTGACTTTGTTCCTGGGCCTTATCTAGGCTTTTTCATTATGTATCTAACTGAAAACGTTCCAATTGTGAATGGAAAGAAGGTGAATAGATTGTATAAAAACAGCGATACTGGGTTAAAAGAATGAACAGTTTCCTGATATTTGTATAAAATAAAAAAGCAGTGGGAGGAAGTTGAATATGGATTATGTTGAAAGCAAATGGAAAGTGAGGAAGAAGAACACTATGTTTAAAAAAAACATGGCCTGGAAACTACTTAAACAGGGTTAGATTGAACTATTTAGACTTAGACTTAGACAGTACTTTATTGATCCCTTGGGAAGACTCCCTCAGGAAATTAAGGTTACCAGCAGCTTAAAGGGCAAAAAGTATTAAGTTATTAAGTTAAAAATGAAATTAAATTAAGCAAAAAAATAAATAAATAAAAAATAAATTTAGAAGAGGCCACTGATATAGAAAACTGTCTCTGAAACAAATGAGGATAAGCTTTATGAAGAGCAATTTGTGCTTTTATGTGTCTCTATCAGGGTGTGTAGACAATTAACGTTTTTTCCAACACTGATCTGAAAGCATGACAGCGAGTGGCTCCTGTTAGTTTCTCATGCTGGAAGCCAGAGGAGACATTTTTAGCCTGGCGCTGTATTCTAGCAATTAAGATGCCTCCAGAAATGAGCAGCTACTCTCTGTTGTTTTCCCGTCCCGTTATAGAGAGCTGCTTTCTCTTCCTGTGCTGAAGCCAAAAGTTACGGTTCTGAAAAGAGACCCATTAATCAACCCCTCTGTGTTGCACATTCATGCCCGCTCACACAATCGAGTATTATTAATGCAGGCTCAGAAACCAGTGCCAGAGTCTTGTATGATTTTAGATAACACTGTTAATGTTATTTTCACAATTAAGACCGCAGGATTTAATCCAAGGAGCAGCCTGTCCTAAGCCTATTGTAATGAGAGTATTACTTTATTACCAAAATGTGAGCATTTGTGCTCTGAATAGCCGTTGATATGCAATTTCCTACACAGAATGCTTGTTATTGAGGTTTTTTCATGCATATTGGGACTTAAAATGGGCAGGAAACATACACAAAGAGATCAATAACAGTGCTTAAAGGGTGATAACGCACATACAAATAATTAAAAACACATCTTAGTTTGCGAAACAAGCTAATAAAAAAGCCGACCAACGGTTATGGATCCACATATACAAAAATCAGGAAGGGTGTAGCAACGTTTCTGAGCTGTGCCGTGCGGTTTTTTTTGTTTTTTTTCAGGAAAAATTATGTACAGGGGGCTTACTGTAAAACGTTACCTCATGCAGAGACCACCCATCTCACATGCTGCACTATCCATCTGTCTGAGTGTCCGTATTTTGATTGTGGAGAGTTATGCACGGCCTTGTGGAGACTGGAAGCAGATGCGGGGCACCGGTGTAACACGTGTGCGGATTTAACCCCGCGACGGGCCCAACGCGTGCATCCGAAGGCCTCTAAATCAGCCTTCACACAGTGTCACGACGCCCGCTTTTAAGCGCCGGCGCATTCCTGAAATAAGACTTTAACAGCAGTTTTTGTGCAACGCAAACCAGAGAATCTGACTCGTCCCTAAATCAGCCGCACTGAGTCGCGCAGTCACTCGCCTCAGATGTAGTTAAAACGCCGTATATCATTCGGAAGTTGTCATTTAAAATCCCTCCGTTCACGTTGTTTCTCCTCGGCCTTCACTGCTTTGCAGTAAATGTCTTGCTAGGCGTCTATGGTCTTTCTTTGCTTTTGGTTGCTCGGGCTATCTTTAACTTTGCAATATCTATCAAACCTGTGTTTCCAGAAGAGGCTCTTGGATTCATTCCATCTACACACACCGCTTCTGGCTTCTGGAATCAAACCCTGCTCACATTTTATGACGCCATGACCCGGAATCCGGTAAGAAAGCCAAGAAACTGATCTCTAACTCGCAGGGTTTTTACAGTCTTGTTCTCGCCGTTTGTGGAGTTATCGTCCACAGAGCTGCATCGCCGCCTGAAAGGGACCACGAGGGGGATGTGGGAAGCCTCGGTCGGTTCTGGAGGCGGCGGGACTCCGCTGGAA
>JABUIW010000200.1:1658372-1681592 GCA_013363375.1 Menidia beryllina | reverse complement strand
GCTGATTTTGCAGGTTTGCCCACTTACAAAGAATGCAACGATCTATAGCTTTAATCATATGTACATTCTAACAGTGAAAGACAGAATCCCAAAGAAAATTCCAGAAAATCACATCATATGAATTTATAGAAATTGATAACCATCTGATGAGGAAAAATAAGCATTCTTTGTAAGTGGGCAAACCTGCAAAATCAGCAAGGGGTCAAATAATTATTTACCCCACTGTATACATATAATTACATATGTATTTATTTATTTATATATATGTCATATGTATATATTTATGTAAATATTTATTTGCATTTTGTGTATGTATTTGGGTATTGTATATGTATGTATATGTAAAGACATTTATATATGTATATGCTGTTGTTTATCTAGAGTTAGTAACAAAAATAAATTCCCTCTGGGTTTATTAAAGTATTTCTGATTCTGATTCTGACAAAGAAAAGAAAAAATCTTCCAAATAAATATACTGTGAAGGAGAACGGAGTGAAATGTGCCAGCAGGGGAAGACTAAATCAATCACAGAAGGAAAAGCAGACAGATACGAGTAAATAGACAAACACTTTGCCAACGACAAAGCAAGTGTGAGTGCAAAAGTTTGGGATGTCTGGCAACACTGCAGTGGCCCTGGAACTGTGGTAATATTTACTCAAAATCGGGCAGTTACTGAGCTCGGAGCAGCTGTGGGCGGGAGCGGCTAATGGCAGATTGCATTGCAGGGCTGAGTCAGTGTGGCATCGCTAATGGCTGATCAATACTACAGCGGCTGGAGGCCAGGGATGTTTGATGATTTCGAATTAGCAGAGCGAGAATGAACTGCTACTCGGAATCAATTCCAGCGCGATTCTGAAGTTGGCGGAGACAAGAAATGAGTGTAAATATGTCCTTTCGGGCTTTTACATAAGTTTAATACGCGTCTGAAAACACAAAGGGAGAGCAGCCAGTTGTGTTTGGACGTCTCTCCAAAGCAAAATTGCGGGATTTAAGTTTTTGAGGTAGGTAGTCAATTGTATCAAACTCATTTCTCAGCTTTTCATGATGACAGTCCCACTGAATCAACATCAGCTGAACAGAAAAGTGACGCTTTAACTGCATGTAAAATGTCGTGTGTACACAATATGAGACTAAGGGAGAGGAAAATAAACTTTTCACAACTTTAAACTTAAAGCGATGTTAGATAATGCACTTTGAAATCTTTCAAAGGGATCTTTGAAAGAAAACAAACTCGAATTTTCCTTGACATAATTGTTACTTTTTACCAAAAAGTCTAAGTTTTGTGGCCCCAAACCAGAAAGTCATGACAGAAATAAATCTTTGAATAAATCTCAAATGCCTTAAAAGCAACGACAGCAACAAAAAAAAAGCAGCGAGTGATTTTAAAGAAGAGAGAGAGACACAAAGACTGCTCAGCAGGAAGGAAAAGAATACACAGAATCCTACTCTATCTGGTCCCGATGGACACTTTGGGAGTGTTTGTCAAAAAGTGGAACTTTACACCTAAGTGTGGAATTGGAGCTTTAACTTACGGCTTGCCACCAGAAGAGCCAGGCAGAGAGGAGGACAGCCCCGTGGCCCTCAGGTGAGAGCGAGAGTCATACCCCACCTGGTGGGAAGAGAAAAATAAAGTGAAAAATTGCTAGCTTGGCAATAGCGTCTCACTCAGATGAATGAAACTCACTCATACAGATAACTAGAAGACTATTGAATCCTTCTTGTTCATGGTTATGAATTGTGACGGGTAATTTGGAAGATATCGCAGCAAGTGAGGAAAAGGGTAAACTCATTTTCGGAGGCTACTAAAATGGCAAAACTCCTCTTTCCTGCAGTCATTGGGTTCTACAGCTGTGAAGCAATTCAATTCAATTCAGTTCAATTTTATTTATATAGCGCCACATCACAACAACAGTTGTCTCACAGCGCTTTCCAAAAAGAGCAGGTCAGACCCTACTCTGAAGTTAATTACAGAAACCCGACAATTCCCACCATGAGCAAGCACTAGGCGTTACAGGCAAGGAAAAACTTCCTTTTAACAGGCAGAAACCTCGAGCAGATACTGTTAACGTGACAGTTTAGAGTATAAAATGAAAGCTGATGCAGATACTTCCAATGCAGAGTCGATCCGTGAAGTACTTCAGCTGTAATTCATGAGCTGGGTTGTAAATCTGAGCTATACATTTTAAAAAACTAAACAAAGACGGATCATTTGGGCTCTGCTCACCATGGGGCTGCGAGAGTAGGCGCTGGCCGCCGTGCTGATTTGCGGGGAGAGAGTCAGAGCCCCTCCGAACCCCCCCGGGCTGGCCAGCTCCCCGTTGAGTCCTGCATGGGACACCACGCCAAAATGAGCTGGGTATGAACCGGGGGGCACAGACATGGGACTGCGGAGAGCTGGGGAGGAAGGGAATACACAAGGAGCGATTGAAGGATGGGACAAAAGAAGGAGAAGAAAGCACTGCACGCAGTCACAGAGGGCTGAGGACAACCACAAGGAAAACTTGCCACGTTCCAGAGAAGAAACAAGGCTTTCTGTTGTTTAGATGTACATTTCTACACTAGCACAATTCAGAAAGCAAAACCTGAAAACATTGCTAATGTCTACTTATGTACATTTTATTTACATGTTATTTACATGCGTTTCTGAGAAAAAACACAACCAATCTCCACTTAAATTCTGCATTGGATTAAGTATGTAGAGAAATTATCTTCTGTTTTTGTCAGATTTTCTGGATCTGGTTAAAAAAAAGCTTATTTATCTGCATTTCTCTGGTTTAAATCTGTAAAAGTGGATGGAATTGTAGCAGAGAATCCACGTTGAGGCCCACATTGTATGAATTCAGAAAGCAAAACCTGAAAACAGATCATTGCTAATGTCTACTTATGTACATTTTATTTACATGTTATGTACATGTTATATACATGCGTTTCTGAAAAAAACACAACCAATCTCCACTTTAATTCTGCATTGAATTAAGTATGTAGAGAAATTATCTTCTGTTTTTGTCAGATTTTCTGGGTCTGGTTAAAAAAATAGCTTATTTATCTGCATTTCTCTGGTTTAAATCTGTAAAACTGGATGGAATTATAACATTGAATCCACTGCGAGGCCCACATTGTGTGTCATTTGACGCGTTGATGTCGGTCGAAGGTTGTTTTCCTGGGTTGACGTCAAACTCTCAGCCACATGGGAGAGAAACACTTCACCGTGCCAAAAACGGAACCCAAACATAATTTGGCAAAAGCCCTCCATGACAAATGCATGCTGAAGAGCCTGGATTCCAGTCATGAATGGCAGGGGGAAAAAACAGGCTATCACTACTCTTCAGAAGTGAAAACCTAATTTCTCTTCACCATTTTCTGTGTTCTGTCCAGCTATTCATTTTTTTTCCCCAACATGCTCATCACTTAAGCTGTCATTTACTAAATGATCACACACTCAACTGATCATAACTAAGCTGAATTAGCTGAATTAAATGACTTGTGTGCTCTTTTGGAACATATATATCTGTAAAAGAAGTATATAACCATGAATTATATTCTTCACTATTCGGTAGGTTTCACAAATATTGAAAGCGTTTCGGTAAATGTGGGGCAGCGTTACAATGTGCGATGAATTTTAAGTTCGAAAATATCAGCAGGTGTGCCCGTCTGCCAGGAGGTTCCTCACCAAGAGGGTCAGCACCGGCCGCTGCTTTGTTGACCAGACGGAGGCAGGAGGTGCTCGGACCCGGCGCTCCGGCGGCCCCTTGGGCTCCTGGGGTGAGGGCTTCGTGACGGGACGGGGACGGGGTGCTGGATTTGGACAACGGAGACTGGGACTTGTCCATCTGTGGAGATGTCAAACAATGAACATAACCGATGACATTTATCATTTCCGAAATCCAACTTTTTAAAATTTTCGTCAGACTAAAAAGCCTTTCAGAAAAAGACTATTGTGACAAAGGTTTACTGTAATATCAATAAGTCATGATGAATACATCTAAGATGCATCTGAGATAATTAAGAAAGGGGCACTAGGTAAAAAAGAAATCATATTTACCGCCAAAAGGGAGACATTTGCAGTATTTTTCTCATTTAAGATGTGAAAAATCCTGAAATATGCTGTTTTAGCCAAACAAAAGTCAGACTCCACCACATGTATCTTCACCTGTGTGGGGTCCTTGTTCTTTCCTGGGGTGGGGCTGCGGGGGTTCGGGGTGGAAGGGGCCTCCCCTGTGCTGGAGGAGCCCGGGAGCTCTTTCCGTAGGGTGGGCGCTCGGTCCAGCCCGTTGCCGTGCGGCGAGTGTGGAGGACTGCCAGCGGGAGAGTTGGGCTCCTTCGGGGGACAAACGGGAAGAGGAAAGCGTCCGCCGCTCTTGTCAAAATATCAGATTCAATTTAATTCAATTCAATTTTATTTATATAGCGCCACATTACAACAACAGTTGTCTCACAGCGCTTTCCAAACAGAGCAGGTCAGACCCTACTCTGAAGTTAATGACAGAAACCCAACAATTCCCACCATGAGCAAGCACTAGGCGACACAGGCAAGGAAAAACCTGAAACCAGATCACGAAATATGGTTTCTCTCGTGTCGTCTCAACCCCGTAAAGCGACAGAATGATCTCTTTCTGCACAATTTTGTTCATTCCATTTTTATTTTATTAATTGATGTTGTTTTTATCTATGATGTATTTATGAATTTGTATGTTTCTTATGTTTCAATGTTGTTTTAACGATGATCGTCTTTGTAAAGTGTCCTTGAGTGGCATGAAAGGCGCTTTTTAAAAATAAAATGTATTATTACTATTATTATTATTATTATTATTATTATTATTATTCCTTTGCTCCTGATTCTGGCTAATTGGATCCAGCAGAAACTCGGGTGCAACAGTCTGGATTGGGATTTGGGAAAGGACGGAGGCCCCCGGGGGAGCGTGGCACGAGACGGCGGGGGCTGGGGGGGCTGTGGGGGACCCGGAGATAACGGCGCTGCTACCGATGCTTTTGTGCTGGGGTAAGCACTTCCCTCTGGGTCACGGCGATCAGCAGGGCCATTTTATTGCTTGTGCTCACACAAACACAACACACACAGAAAGAGGTAAGCACACACACACTTACATCACACATTTCCCTGCCAGGGAAAAGACTCTATGTATGCAATCCACATTTAAACACACGCATTTACATCTGACACACAAACTGCGCTTCATCCTATTTTATTCTCTCTTTATCAACATTTGTCAATTCTTTTCTTCTTCTTTTTTTTCTTGTACCGGTTTCCGAACGGCACAGGAGACCAGTTCTGCTTTTGTGCGCGATATCAAACTACAGAGGGCTTTGGATGAAACTTGTTTTGGAACGCAGCGTGAAGTATTTAAAGAACTAAAAACATTCCAGGGGCATAAACGGCTTTGCATATATTAAACGAGGCAGACTGCAGTTATCTAATGAGGAGAGGGTGGAGGGGGCGGAGCGCTGTGACAGCTGTGAGAAAAAGGAATGCAAACCAAAAGGAAGAAGTGGAGACACGGAAGAATGGAGGTTTCAAGAGTGTAGACGGAGCACAAAAATACACACGGATGAGGCGTATAATAGATGATGGGTAACGTGTTTGTAAATGCGTGTGCAGCATCAGTTGGTGGGTGCAGGTGTGTGTGTGTATATATATGTGAGCAGGGTTCACAAAAAAACAAAAAAAGAGCCTAAACAATGGCATCTGATAATAAGCTTACACAAGAGTTCTCCCTATTTACAAGGAAACTGCAGCGGGAAGCCGAACGAGCTGCTTACCTGCTAACTCGTTTCACGTTCGACAGATGTGCACACGTGGACATAATCAGAAGCGTGAGAGCAAGCCAAGCAAAAAAAAAAAAACGACAGGAGGAAACTTGGGGGCGTGCTGAGCTGTTTTTTGCTCATAAGCTTATGGGTCCATGCTCGAATTGTTCAAATGGGACGGAACACCACTAATTCCCAAACTCCTGATGTTCACATGTAAATGTTTGCCAGCCTGTGGGGGGTAGATGCCAATCATCTCTGACTGAGAACAAAATAAAATAAGGCATCTGATTACGATTTAACCCTTTAAAGCCTGATCCAAGAAAAATAGGAAGATTTATTTAGTCTGAAGTCTTTCTTTGGCCCCTCAACAACATATGAAGAAAAGAAAACAGAAATTATTTTGATCAATTTAGCGTACAATAAGTCAAAAATATATTTTGGTGTAGTCTTCTACTCGCTGGTATATCTGAATGTGTACAACAGGGGTTTGAGCAAAGTTTTAACCATTGAATGATGCAAAAAGTCTCAGATCCAAAAGACTTCAGAAACCGTATGAATAAAATATGATACACTTGGCATTATAGGTTTAAGTTTTTCCTTGCCTGTGTCGCCTAGTGCTTGCTCATGGTGGGAATTGTTGGGTTTCTGTAAATAACTTCAGAGTAGGGTCTGACCTGCTCTGTTTGTGATGTGGCGCTATATAAATAAAATTGAATTGAATTTAATTGAAACCAAAGTTTTTGGCATTTGCACCTCCATTGGAAATACAAATACAAATTGAAAACATTGAAAGGCCAAACTTATTCACATGTAAAGACAGACGATAGAAATTACTGGAAGTCAGGGGGCACAGCGTTATCCAGAAGAGGAGATGTACCAAGGACTCTCAGAGTTAGTCCCCTGGGTGACACTTGTCTTCCCAGGGCTTGTCTCTATGCTTTATTCACCAGCACAAAAGAAGCAGAGAGCCTTTTTTTTTGGAAAAGAACTTGCGACTTGAAAAAAAAAAAAAGAAAAAACAAAGAATCCCACATGTAACTGTTTAGCTGACACATGAGGACATTCTTGACGCCGCAGGGAGACTTTGATACTTTCCATCCTTTGCAACATTTCCAGCGAGGGGTAGACTACTTTCGAACGATCTGAGGAAAGGATGTTTTTCTTTCGATCTGATCTGTAACTTTTGAAGACGTCGCTATCACCGCGTGACCTTTGCGGAAGATCTGTTATCAAATGGTGATTTCCCCTGTGGAATCCACATTTCAGGGCGGATTAGCTCTCTCCTCCTCTTCCTCTTTGAAGACACTTGTGGAACTGAGTCGCATCGGTAATAAATAACATGCGTATATTATTTCTAGACTTGCATAGTTCATGTATTTGGAGTATTATTAGTAGTAATATTATTACTTTTTTGGTTGTTTTTTCATCTTTTTTCATATAAAAAAAACATAATGAATATATAAATGACCCTTTAGACTTTTCCTGATTGTCCAGGAGCTGAAAAAGCCTTTGATTGAAGACAATTCTTAAGAGATCTGTTAGATTGTGGGTGTTTTTTATTATGCTGAGTAACCTGTAGAGAATTTCTCTTTGTATTTTCAGCAAAGAACACAGAATCACTTGATTTACCTGAAGCTACATCACCTTAGTAATAAGACTAGACTTGCTACTAGACCCCCCCCAAAAAAATAATTATCACACTGAGGGCAAAACACTCATGCTGCCAACTGAGATCACAAAACTGTGTGTGTTGGAGACAATTACTTTGGCCACAAAATATTCAGCGGTAGCATGAGCTCATCGTTTGTATTCATATTTTTGGAATAAAAACAGATCCTACGCAGAGGGGGGGGAAGGAAAAAAAAAACAAAAAACACCCCTGTTAAAGACATTTTTGAAGCTATGACTCATCTTTACCACTGAATTACTGCCTCAGAAGATAATATCGATTCGGTTTCTGAGACATCTAAATCGTAATGGTACAGCACAGGCGTGGATTCGTCTGCTTTTGATCCCGAACAGAAACGTCCAGCAACCAGAACAGGTTTTTTCTGCTGTTTTCCAGCAGTTGCAGTCGCACGTGGAAACGATTTGGGGAGGCTGAAACGATAAAACTTACCTCGTTGGAGACGTCCACCACAAGATTGTCTTCACTCTTGTCTCCATCGCTGTCCTGAAGAGCAGAGAAGACATAAGGAAATTAAAAGGGGCTGAAATGTCGAGGAAGATTTGCCGCTCCACCGCCTATGTAGACGAACAGAATCCCGGACATGTAAATACAGAAGTGTAATAACAGAGACACACACAGATGCGCGAGTGCACACACACACAGATCGATATGTCGATATCGCTGCCTGCTCCCTGCTTCCTTTGGCTGTCGTTCCTCCATGCAACACTGAACACCACACGTTCTCAAACATCTACCCTCATATGAACAATATTTCATTCTCCCACGACAACGTGGACACACATTTCCGACATCAACGGCCCATTTTCAGCCTGCCATCTTGCAATCTCTTTTTTTTCTCCCTTTCTTTTTTTTTTTGGAGAGGGGGGGGAGAACGATGGCACTTAGTCACCATGGCAACCCCTCTGATGCCCTCAAAGCTAGATATTCCTATTGACATAAGTGTCGGGTGACGTCACCGCCCAATTATGCAAAACCAAACAGAACAATGCAATCAACCTATTTGTGGATCGGGAAAAAAAAAGAAAAGGAAAACAAAAAAACGCAAACAGGGTACAGAGAGAAAAATCACACAGAGAGTGGAAGGCGGAAGAAAAAAACAAGCTAAAGGGAATAGGACGAAAAAACGAAGGTTGAAGATGGAATGAAAATGAAGAGCAAAAATAAGGAAAAACAAGGCAGGAAAAGGAAATGCAGAAAAATGAAGGAATAGTGGGAAAAAGACACAGATATACGACTGTTAAAAGGGGAGCAGAGATAAACAAGAGGTAAAACATGGGCGGGCAGACACTAATGGAGAAGATCTCCGGTTTTGCTGGGGGCCTTTTTGCAAAGACAGAATCCTGGTGTCAATCAATCCTTGGGACTACAAACACAGAGCCATCTAACTCATTACAGCTCTCAGCCTCGGCTTTCTCCCCCTCTGGCATCACGTACCCTCCGGCTGCTGCCTCTTTCCCGCCGGACCCATCTAAACCAAAACGCTCTAATTGGCGAGGGGGGCCGAAAACATCCTGTGTGGCCTATAGTTTCACGGCCACATGTAAAAAACTGCAGGACTTCACACCATCTTGGGTTTGTTTACACAGACAAATTGCTTTTTTTGCTCATTTTTGTAGACAGCGCTAATAGCATCTATTATGAATGACTTTCTCTATGCTTAGATCATTAATGTTTCAAGGTTCAATATTATCCTTAATCAAGAGGGTTTCTTGCCAATTTGAAAGCATTAAGAGAACAGTTTCACGCTTCGATATTTGACTACACTCTGAACACACTTGAAGTCCCCTGCTTTCATCAAGATATGCTCTGCTTCCCCCTAAAATAGTTTTTTTTTCCTGCTCTCAGATTCACTGCTGCTTTTTGACTGTAAACGGACAATGATATATTGCTTTGGTAATCAAAAGATTCAACAACTTTCACAGTCACATTTGCCCAATTTGCACAGACATTCATTAGGTACATTTTCAAGCTATTCCAGTTTGTTCCCTGGGTTAAGTGGAACTTTCCACAGGTAATTCAAAGTATGGACTGAGAACATAAGGAATTGAGCAACTGACAAAAAAATTTGAAAAGGACCACTTTAACCCTGTAATGCCAAATGTATCATATTTGATACGTACGGTTTCTGAAATGTTTGTGTCTGACTCCTTTTGCATAATGTAATGGTAAAAACTTTGCTCAAAATCCTATTGTACACAATCAGATACACCTGATAATAGGGGGCAGAAGACTACACAAAAAATAATCTTGACCTATCGCATAGTAATAAATTATTAATACAGAATATTTATTTTAGTTTTTTCTTTTTACATATTTTGTTAAAAAGCCAAATAAAAACTTAAAACAAAAAAAAAGTCATTTTCTGTTTTGTTTTATTCTTGGATCAGGCTTTAAAGGGTTAAATGCCTTAGCCCCAGGTCCCGAAATAAAAAAAAACCCCAAAAAGATAATTTATTGCTTTTCTCTGTGCTCCAAATCCCCTTTTCCCTCATGTTAAAGGGGATCTTTTGGCAGGAGATAATAAGAGTGTGTCAATGGGTGTATGGGATTTGGGGATTTTGAGCTTTTCGAGAGGTCCTGGGGAAAAAAAAACGTCCGTAAATGTACTTTTCGGCCTAAATAATCCACAAACTACGTACGTAGGAGTGCGGCGGCAGGGACTCTTTGTCATCGCAGCGCCTCCTCTTGGCCTCGGCCCCCCCCTGTGAGGAGGAGTAGCCCCCGGACGGGCCCTGCCGCTCCTCGGTGGGCTGGCTGTCCGTCGACGACACCGACTTACTCTGCGGGGAGAACGGGTGACACGAGCCTAAACGAAAGCACTCAGGATGGAACCCAACATGTCTGACAGCGGACGTAAGCATAGGAGCATCCTATCGTCATAGCAACGCACAGAACCGTCTTTAAAGCTAATTATTGATGACGTGTCAGTCCTCGTGTAAAATGTGAGTCTTGTTATTGGGTAATAAAGCAGTAATTACAACGTGACCTGTCCTAATTTTAAGTTCTGATGAAATCCAATGGAAGCATCCTGTTATTTTTTGGGGGTACAGGGGAGAGCAAGATGTTTGGTGAAGGCCACTGGTCACTCTCAGCCTCTCTGTAGGGACGGCCACAACAGGTAGGGCTTAGAATTAATCTAAAAGGCGCCACAGAAGGGAGAAGAAGCCACACAGGCCTCTTTAAACCAGCTTCCTTTACGCTTGAGTTTCATCTTCTTTTTGATCACAGTCCATCATCACCTCCCCAGTTCATTCAAATGTCAACCTGTTTTCATCCATGTGTGGTCTCTTTTGGTTACTGTGGTCGAACTACCTGTTTTTATTCTCATTTTCCTTCTTTCATAAGCTCGACTGAGTTCGACATAAATCATCCACTCACGAGAGGAACTGGTGCATAACAATCAGCATCATGTTTCAAAGCTAAATCATGCTAAGGGTTTTGTTGTAGACAGATAGAGCGAGGGGAGGGAAAATACGGACAGCTGTGGTCTTAAATCAATTTCATGTTCCAGAAAAAAAAAGCTGGTAGAATATTCTCTCTTTTTCTCTTTAGTCTTTCTTTTGCTTCTTTAAAAACAAAAATCATCCGAATGGCAGCTTAACTAGAAAATATGTTATACCTGCTTCAAGGTAGTTTAGGTTGGTACAAACTATGTAGAGAATGAGCTATAATTAGGATATTGAAAACATGTCGAGCATCCATCCATCGATTTTCTATACGTTTTTTTTACCGTTGGCTTGAGCTGGACAGGGCTTAGGAAACATCGACTCAGTCTTTCATCAGATATAAAACGGACAATTTCAATTTTTAATAATTTTATGTGGGTGAATAACACGTTTCCATTAACGCTGAGGCGCTTTGGAAAAGCTTCAGCTGCTAACTTGGTTATCATCCCTTCAGTTGTTCGGTTAATCTTCTAGATTCCGGAAGATTTGTAGCGATGACAAACAAACAGTTGCTTTGCTCGTGTATTCCCCCTCCGTTTATGCAACCCCCGTGGAGCCTGGAGAGCGCCAGCACAATAGTGTCACATAGAAAAAAAACCTTGTGAAGCTCAAGGTTGATGGTGATGAGCAGCTATTGTGTCGATGCTGAGCTGTCATGCTCCCGGCAGAGTTCCAGCCATCTTTTTTTTTTTTTAGAGGCCACTTTACTGTCTGTCACAGTTTCCCCTCAGTTTATCACTGTGGCATAAGCACAAGAAATACATATATATATATATATATATATATATATATATATATATATATATACAGGACTGTCTCAGAAAATTAGAATATTGTGATAAAGTTCTTTATTTTCTGTAATGCAATTAAAAAACATGAAATGTCATACATTCTGGATTCATTACAAATCAACTGAAATATCGCAAGCTTAAGAAACCCAAATATCCTACCTCAAAATATTAAAATATCGGATTTTTGAGTTTTCTTCAGCTGTACGCCATAATCAGCTATGTTAAAACAATAAAAGGATTGCGATATTTCAGTTGATTTGTAATGAATCCAGAATGTATGACATTTCATGATTTGTAATTGCATTACAGAAAAATAAAGAACTTTATCACCATATTCTAATTTTCTGAGACAGTCCTGTATATATAGATGTGTGATACGTGCACAGAGAGCTACTCACCCTGCTGGGTGCTCCCTCTAGGTCAGGTCCGGGTGGAGAAAAACCAGAGAACAGAGCCGAGAAAAGAGAGAGTTTGACGTCAGTGCAGATAGTAATAATAACAACAAAAAGCCCTGTGTCAGCCAAGGTTAAGCCGAACTACGACGGCCTCTCTCTAATAAAGACACAGACCTGCTATTGTGCCAGATTCCAGTCTGCTCTGCCTTCTGTCTTGCCCTCTCTCTCTGTTCCTCATCTACACAAAGCTGGCCGTCTTCTCCTGCTGCTCAATTTTTTCCCCGCTCTCATATTAAAGAACAAGAGCTGCATACATGCAGAGGCTATTCTACAAATTCTTTAACACGGCGATATGAAAACATTGCCTACACACGGCTCACTCTTTCCGCTCTCCCTTTTTTCCTGTTGCTAGCTCTCAGCAGTATATTTACAGAGAGGTCTCTGTTGGCGTAGAGCCTGAAACTCAGCGCACAGATAAGATATTCCATCCAGGGTGAATGGAAGTTCATGGGGGAGAAAAGCATTTCCTCTGCATTTACACAAGCACTGTTAATACGTCTGTCCCAGTTATGGCACGAATGTGAAGAAAAACACTCAAATGAAGTCCAAAAGGTGAGTTTTCTTTGTGAAAACAGATGATTTGTTGCACTGCTTTTAAATTAAATCTGGTTGGAAATTATCTAAATGATCTAAACACACAGTTTTCTGCCACATTCAATGAAATTCATGGCATAAAATGCAATTTAAATGCACACAAAAAGCACAAATGTGTACCCAGACGTTTGCACAACTTACCTATTCCAAATACCTATTCCCATTTTTAAAGAGTACAATATTCCGCAAATGATCTATATATATGCTCTTTTGGAACTCAATGCCAGCTGTAAGCTGAAAAACTCTCAGCAGGGGCATATTTACCACGGAGTTGCATCATCTCCTTTTTAACAACACTGTGAGCATTGGAGAACTGCAAAAATCAATAGGTTTAGTTTGGAAAGCCATGTTTTTCCAGTCTGGGCTTGATGTATGTTTTTTAGCTGTTCAACAGCTACGGGTCTGCTTGACAGCAAAATATTTTCAGTCGGTGTGTGGACTCAAAATACACAGTGTTGGACCCAGGTTCTGTCTACAGAATAACACTGATGTAATTTGTGTGCAATGGACTCTGGCACTAGCAAGGTATTTCATGTTTAATCTTATTTTTTTAGATAGAAAATGTCCAAAGAAAGTAAAAACAAGTCTTCATCTCGGTTTAAAATGAACATTTGATCCTGTTCTTTGGGGTTAAGACGCTCGTTGCTCCGTACCTCTGAGATGCTCGGGGTCGAGGTGGTTGCGCTCGTCTTTGGAGGCGAGATGGGCCGAGACGCCCAGGGCGCCGGTCAGCGCCAGCAGCCCAGAGCCGCCGGCGCCCAGGGACAGGCCGGACGGGTGCGGGGTCAGGGGGATGCCCGGAGCGTGGTGAGACAGGTGCTGGAGCTGCTGCTGCTGCGGCCACAGGGACGGGTGGGAACGGGGGAAAAGAGGGAGCGCAAACAGGAAAACAGGTGGTTAGAAGTACCAAACCGACCCACAGCAAACCACAAGAGAGAAATCAGGGGAGTGAAGCACAGCGGCTGGACGAGGGAGGTTGAAAGAAACTTGAGAGATGGAGAAGGCGAATGAAATTAAATCCACACGTGATAGGATATTAAGACCCGGGTAGATAGGATGAGAATGAGATGAGCCGATTAAAAGGTGAGTGGGGACACCAAAGATGAGAAACAAGGAAATGGAAAGTAGAACAAAAGAAAATCAAACAACCGGGATACACGTGAAAAAGGAAAGGGAACAGAGATGGAGCCAAAAAAACAAAACGAAAGGAACGAACATAAATTGAAGAAAAGAGAAGGATTAGGAGGAAGTGGGATTTAATATGAAGGAAAGGCAGGAGAGGGGAGAGAGGCAGAAAAAAGTCCAGGGGAGGACACAAAGAGGATAACAGAAGAGGGAAAAAAGTGCTCGAGTCAGAGAGCAAACAATAACCTGAAGCTGTGAGAAATTATGGGAGCGGTGAGAAGGGAAGTACAACTAGATAAATAACGAGGACAATAGAGAAAGTGGACGAGTGCAGAAAAAAAGATGAAAAGTGTGCGGCGCAAAGAGTCAAAGATAAGACCAAAAAAAAAAAAACACACACACAAAAAAGGACAGCAGAAATGAGGACACGACCCGAGTAGGATCCAGAAAATGATCAAAGATTATGGATCGGCGGATGGGAACATGTGCGAAGGAGAATGAAAACATCATAAAAAAAAGAGAACAGAGGAGACGTTGCACATAAAGAAATGCTGTTATCCTGAGGGGAGCTTTATAATGTGTTGTTTTGTGCAAGGTAGCACATTGCGCACGCACGTACACACACGCGCGCGCAACTCGGAGGCTACGGTGTTTGCAGAGCCGGGAGGAACAAAGGGCTTTAAGAACACTGTAATGTGATCAATGTGTAATGTGCTCCGACAAGCTGCGGAAAGCCCCATCTACCACAGCACTCTGGAGCCCCACTGCCTGCCGGGGAACGCACGGGGACACCACACCGTGCACACACGCCTAACGCCCAAGTCCCTATTTCAAATCGTTGTGTTGTGCTGTTTTTGTGTGTGTTACAATTTGGCTATAACTACTCATTTTAGCATTGTATGCTATGTCAATTACTGATTGTTTTATTTCCTTATAGAACTATATTTTGTGTGTGTTGAAGTCTCTGGCTGTGTCCACAGACTCTCTCCTTATTCTTTTATTTTCTCTCTTTTTCTTTTTCTGTTGCATTAGATCCATATATTTAGGTCAACACATACACACACCACTTGTTACCACATTCCAAAGTAATCTGCATGAATTAGGACGTGGCCTGTTTATGCCCAGAGGTAACTAGCCAACAGGACTTGGTTGTGTCCAGTCCTCCTTTGAGGAGGCAGATCGAGCCAAAGAGATAATGCGGGGTTTTTGTCTGATATACTTAACTGTGTCCAATAAATTTCATTTTTGTTCTGGTATATTCTCAGGTTTCCAGCTAAAGAATCGGGTTAACATGTATGTGCCAAAATGTTCAAAATGGGTGGACCTGTAAGCACGGGTGGACAACTAAACCAACTTTTAGCTCTGAATTCTCCAAAATGAGCTGTGATTAGCAGCCGTTCGCTTCAGTCTGACCGGCGTTGTGACAGCTCTGTTCTTGCTTTTAAATGCAAAGAGTTCATTAGAAGTCCTAATCGCTCGAACGCTATCACAGGTCTGAAGCATTCAAGAGGAAAATGATCCCTCTCACTGAGTGTACTGGGCAGCAAGTGGGCTTTGATCAAGTCTGCAGGCTGAAGAAAAAAAAAAAAAAAAAAGAACTAAAACCTCAGTCAGAGATAATGGGCCCCATATCTTTCGCTGTTCCATGTCTTCTTCCTCGGGCTGTGTTCTCGCTCCAGTGTTTGATGCATCACAACATAACACACATTTCAGCCAAAATGGACTTCACTTAGGTTAAAAAAGGTCCCTGGAGAGAATCCATACAGGCACGGGGAGAGCATGCGAACTCCACACAGAAAGGTTCCAGTTCCCCTGGGGACTCGAACCGGGAACCGTCTCACTATGAGGCAATGGTGCTGGGACAAAACATGTTGAACTTTTTTTTTTTCAATAAATTAAGCAATATGTATGCTTGCATGTCATAGTTCATCTCAGAAATTAACTAAAAATGTTACAAATATATTTGTAAATATGTTACAAATATAATAATTGCCTTACCTAAACACACAAAAAGATACTTTTCTTAAAGAGCCCTTGTGTGTGGTGTATTATCCTATAGAAAACAAAGCATGGCAATTCAGTGAAGTTTTGGCCAGATCAGTCAAATTATCAGAAAAAATATCAACTGTTAACATAATAGTTGATAAGTACAACACTTTCTTTTAATTGGCTGATCAATAGTCTGCTTTTGACTCAGCAGCAAGAAAGAATCAAGTATATTAATACAAAAGTCTGCTAAATTTTTCCATCATTGCACAACGACACCGGTCCCAACTTGAGGCTCATCAATCTCCACTGAAGCCGCACCCGAAAATTCAAGTATTTTTTGGAAAATGTAAACACCTCGAGAGATGCTTGAAAAACAAAGAATTAGTCACTCGATTCAACCATTTTTCCTGGAAGTGTGTGCGTGTGTGTCTGTGTGTGTGGGTGTGTTTATGAGGATGGATGGAGGTGACTCACCCCGATAATGGCGTTGAGCTCGGCCATGGTGACCTGCTTTGCCCTCTCCACCGCCTGGACCACCTGTTGCTGGTGCTACACAAACATTAACACACAAACGTAAGCAAGCGGTTTAAATTGTACGCACAAACAGAAATTCACTGTTTCAGTGTGATGACAAACACAGCCCTGGGTTGGACTGTCCTGTACTTTTACCCGATTGATAAACCTTTTTTCTTTTAACTCATTGACTGCCAGAGTTTTTTGAGCATTTTGACTGATTTTTCAAGAGCCACAGAATAGTTTGTGCTATGACTATGTAAACACCGAACACACCAAAAGAAAGAGTAGACTCTCTTCTTTCATCAGGAAAAAAAATTTTGTTTCTACCTTATTCCGTTCTTCCTCGACTTGCATCTCACCGGCGACATGTTCTCTCATAGCGAACCGTTACGTTTTTCTTACTTGCCTACAGTCTATGCTCATCTCCCATCAAAAGTGGCACTGCCCCCTAGAGGGTCAATTTGTTAGTACATACTCTGTCTAGAAGCCTGATATTTACGGACAAGCTTTAGCAGATCGTCCCCCAGCCACTCTCGTTGAAAAACATAAAAGACGTCTATAGACGTCTTTGGCAGCCAATGAGTTAATATAAAGTCTGAATGTTTGCTTTGAATAACCATAATTTTACACACGTATGAGCACACAAAATGCCATTTACGCAGGCCTACAAATAACAAAAATCTCAGCCCTGTTTGAATAAATCAAAGCACCGCCAATAACACACACGTGTGCGACAGAGCTGGCGTGCAAACACTGACGCCCAGTGTCAATATCGGTGGCGCTGACAGAGCCGTGACCTCGCCGTCACCAACCCTCACAGCAGGAGGCAAACAGAGGCGTCGGCAGGGCGGAGTCCCCAGGTTCACGCATTGAATAGGCTCAAATCCCAGAGAGTTAAACCGAGAAAGTCTACTTTCTTTGAATCCGATTTGCTGCGATTCCACGATCCGCAACCCAGCTCCTTTCATTTACCAAAATCTTGAGGCAGAGACTGAAAAGCAGCTTCAAAGAGCAATTAATAAAGAAACAGGAGAGGAGGGGACATGCAGAAGTGGTGATAGCGGCAGATAACGTGCCCCCCCCCCCCCCCCCCCCCCCGAGTCCTTTTAAGGAATTATTACAGTAACTATAATGATAATGGGATTTAAATGTTCTGCAAAACAAAAGAGTTCATTCCTCCTAGAGTCAGTGAACGTGTCCAATCCAACCTAGTCATTTAGAGAATGTCTCACTGTAAGACAACTGTAAGAATAGAGGGAAGCCATGTATTTTGGGCTAAAAATATTCTGGCTTATCATCCAGAATTGAATGGAGAGTCACTGGTGGAGAATGATGCGTTTGCTTACATGAAAAACATCCAACTTCTGAGTTTTTATGATCATCTGACCTCTACTTATTTTCACCCAGCGACTTTTTTGCATTTTCTTTGGACCACAATTGCTCTGGAGTGGCAGCACAATAAATGGGAGGAGCTTTCTGTTGTCTTAATCGACAACAGAAAGTTAATAAGCCGTGCTTTTGTCAATGAACCGGCTTCAACGACGCACCCAATTTGTGTACGAGTCGTCCCAATTAGCGCATTTAGGCAACAAATTAGAATCAGCGTTTAACATCTACACCTTTTAACTTACTCTGCTACAAATGATATTCCCACATTTTGTTTGCCGATATTGTTGAAGTGTTAATAGCCGTGTCCCCCCCCTCATGCCTGCTCATATTTTGTGTGCCCAGGAGTGTGCCTGGCAGTGGTGACACTTACCTCCTGAGAGAGGAAAGGGATGATCTGAGCACAGATGGCACTGAGACGCTTGACAATCTCTGCCTGTTGTGGGAAGGGAGGCAGAAGGGGAGAGAGAGAGAGAGAGAGAGAGGTGGATTTACAATCACGTCGCACAAAGTGAAGTGATAACTACACAATGAGCGCCGAGGACGCGATGCACCTTTACAGCACATTAGGCTTGTGGTGCGTTCAAACGCCGTCTTAATGATCGGGCTCTGTCAGCGTTGACTCTCAGAGACCGAGACAAGAAAAATACACCGGAGTCCGTGTTTTAGCACCAGCCCTCATGTCATTTTCCTATTTTTACTCAGGCTCAAACAACCTTATCCACCTTAGCATTCCTCTGTCTGTCACCTTTCCCCCTCAAACCTAAAAACACACTGGAGAGCATGCCGACCATTGTAAAAACCATCCTACTTGTTCATTCCTAAAAACAATAAAGAAAGTTCAACAGAATCCGTAAACAATACAAACAAAAAGAAAAAGGATTTTTTTTTTTTGGTTAGAAAATTTTTAAAATTTTTTGAATATATGAATGTTTAGATATGGATATATTTTTTCCTTTAACAAAAAAAAAAATAAAACAAATCTTTTTGGTTAAAAAATTGTGAATATTGTCAGAATATTTCCGTAAAAAAAACAAATATATATATATATATATATGCTTTTTTGAATATATATTTATATAAAAAATGTTTAATATATTTTTTATATATGATATTTTTTTTATATATATATGATAAACATATATATATATATACATACATATATATATATTTTTTTATATTTATTTATCTATTTTTCTACTTTAACTAAAAAAAAGGTTGATTGGTTGAAAAATTGTGGACATTGTCTGAAATACTTCATCTCCATCAATTCATTCAACCACACCAAAACAAGCCATCCTATCAGTACAGTGCCCGCACACATTATATTAGCACACGCTAACACATGCACACACTCTCGCTGTGTCTTGTGAATACGCGGACATTGAACCTCTGCAGTGTGTCTAATTCTATCTGTCTGAGTGCCCTCAGCCTCATTTTGTTCTCTTCTTCACTCAGCCGCTCTCTCTCTTCTCCAACAGCTCTCACACTGAGCCATTATTACCCTATTCATCCTCTTCCTCCCATCCCTCCCCCCCCCCCCCCCCCATCTCTTATCTCCCTCCCCTTGCTTGTTCGCTTTGTCTGGATTGCTGTCATCTTTCTACTTTCTATTTGTCTATGTCCTTTTCTTTCCCTCTATTATAATTTATGTTCCCTTCCTTTTCCTCATCTGCCCATTTTCTCCCTCTGCATCATCATCAGCTGCTCTCAGTAGTGTTTTTCCCTCCTTGTTACTTGTCACACTTTACCAGCGACGTGGCGGGATTTTGCTTGTTCTTTCTCCCTCTAAACCATCCCGCTTTCTCGGCGTATCCCTCCATGCACTCGGAGATGTTGGAGAGGAAGAGAGAGAGAGAGAGAGAGAGCCAGTAAAGGAAGCAATAGAGGGCAGCGCGGTGATTGACAGAGGTGTGTACGCGATCGCACAACGACTCTGAAACACACACACACACACACGCACGCGCGCACACACACACCCCGGAGCTCTGTTATATGCACAGACACAGCCTTGTCATATCTTACACAGATCCATGTATGCACAAGTGGGTTATGACGGGGCCTAGGATGAGAGCCTATACATGTATGGTGCCCACAAGAATACAAAAATACAGGGTTAGGGTTATACCTTTTTTTAGAATAGAAACACATATATATGTATACATATATTCTTAAAAAACTAAATATCCCCACTGTGGGATAACTTATTCTATCCTTTTATTACATATAGGAATATGTAGTGTCTTAATTAATGAAACAACCACAAAATATTGATGTACAAGGTGTTCAGGTTAAAGCTCATTTAAATGCATCTGGTTTGTTTTTTGGAGTGAACTAAGTCTATATCTGAAGATTGCATGAAAGTTGTCATATATGCAAAAGAAAGGGATCACTGCTGGGGGTAAAGAAAACAAGAAAATGCTCCAGTTTTAAGATTTTCTGGATAAACCATCATACACACACAAGAAGCTGCTTCTGAACGTATTACAGGACCTACAGTACTGTGTGTGTGTGTAAAAAGTCATCCCTAATTTCTTTTATCAGGAAAACAGGGAGCAAATTAATCTAATTTATCGCAACACGCAAACATAAAGAGTTTCCTTTTAGCTTGTGTACTGGACCGAACGCGAAAGTCAACATTGTGTCAACTGCCTTTGTCCATCAACAGTCTGAACCCTCTCAGCTATGTCGTTTTGTTTGTTTACATTTTATTTTCTTCTGACTTTGTGGTAGAATGGTGATCTATCCAGGGTACAACATCTTTCGCTCAATAGCGGTTGGGATCGTAAGAATGAAGAGTAGTGGGTGGTTTTCCAGGAATAGTGCTGCAGTCTTCTTGAAAGATTAAAGCTCCACTTTGGATATCTGCTGCCTTTTGTTCCATTCTCTGTCAAGATGATCCCACACTGCTTTAATAATGTTGAGTTCAAGCTCAGTGGAGGATTCATCTCTCCGTAAGACCCGTTCCCATTGATTTTCTGTACAGTTCCGGTGTCATTTGACATACTTCGGCCCCTTCTCGCTGTTTTCCTTCCACAGAAATGGCTTCTTGACAGCCATTCTTCCTTGGAGACCATTTCTGATGAGGCTTCAGTGAACAGTAGATGGATCAGTTGAAGGGCCAGCAGCATCTCTCAGGACCAGTGTCCGGTCTATTTTTTTTGGCCTAACGCTTCTTGCATTGATATAAAAATGTTATTTAAAAAATTATATATCTTTTATACTGGCGGGTCCTAAGAAGTTACTTTTTTTAAATGGTTCTATAGTGTTGCGTATTGCAAAACACCCAATCATCTGCCTTTTTTAGATGTTTGTATTAAGAAATAAACATATGCCTTTGAAAATGCCAAGCTATAGGGATACGACTTAAAAAGGATTAGACTTAAGTCTAAATTGTTACACTTTTGAAAAAAAAAAAAGCCTGAGAAACTTGCTTATTATCATTTGAAGAGAAGAAAAGACAGCTAAAAAATAAAACCTAAGGGGACACAAAGGGTGGCATAAGCTTTATGTTGAGGACTTTTCCTCTATTCAAATGTTTCGTATAATTTATACGATGGAAATCCCTCCGGTTATGTCTTTGTAATTGCACCAGATTGCTTTCGACCAAACAACAGGTTGTGAGAAGCTCACAGATTGATTCTGATGACCTGACTCAGCTACAGGAAGAAAGCGCTAATGTTTGACCATATTTAAGAATCTCTAAACTAACCTACGCATGGCCAGTCTGGAAGGATCCGAGGGAAGAATCAAATACAAATAATGACCAGTTTAACATCTTAAAATAAAACTTAATAGGACAACATAAAGCGTAGTTTATTACTGTCACAAAATGTTAAAATATCCATCTGATTAAAAATCTTATGGAAAGGGAGAAACAAGACAATTGACCAATGGACTTTTAAATGACCGATTTACAATTTTTCTACTTTCAACTCATATAGTATGAGCTAAAGTTTTAAGGGAGAAAGACAAGTTCCCATATGTTATATTGCATGGCAAATTCTGAGATTAAGGTAATCTCCATTGTATTATATGATAAAAACATTATGATTTCTTGTCTACTGAAGGTACTATTTAAAGTGGTTTGCTGAAATTGTGTTATGGGGGACACTGAAATCCACCTTAACTATTTAGAGTTACAAAAAAATGGAACTACATGTATCTGTTTTAGTTATAATATCATCTACATACAGTATGCAATATGTTTTATGCATTGTTATGATTATGTTTTTTATAATTTGGTCAAAGCTAATTTCAGCACATTTTTTAAACAGAAGAAAAGAAGGTAGAAAGGAAAGCTACAGAAATGCAAATCTTCTCTTTGAGACAGAACTGTAGTGACTTGTCATGTGGGTCTTAACTTATCATTCAGAATGCGAACTGCAGCTCCACTCAACTCAACTCGAGTAAACGGTCGCAAGACTACCCCCGCGCGTCCCCCTATTTCCTTTTTGTCCTGATATTTCTTATCTCTCTCCACCGCTGCCGTTTTAACAAAGCCCGAAACCGTTCGGAATATATATTTTTTGTGCCGAGGCACTCTGAGCCGAGCCAGGTGTCACTGACAACAAAGTTTCATTCCTGAGCCAACCGAAGCACAGTCGCCAGGGAGGTCTGGCAAAGGCTGGCCGGATGGAGGGAGGGAGGGAGGGATGGAGGACTGGATGTGGTGATAAAAAAGCAAGAGAGAGAACTTGTCAATAAACACCTTAGGGGAAGAGATGCACCCAGCAGGCATGGAAACGGATAGTGACACACACAAAGATACAGAGAGAAAGAGAAAGAAAGAGAGAGGACCAGCATGAAACATGGGGAGAAAGGGAGTAGAAATATTCAAGTGGAAAAGCAGAATTTCCTCCAGGTATTTAACAAATAAAGAGGTGGAAGGGAAGCCATGTAGAGCAGATAGAGGAGGACAACAGCGGGACAAGGACGGTCTGTACCAAAGGCTGTGGTCAATCCAGTCGGTCAGGGTCTAAATGACACACATTAGCACGTCCCCCATCTACATATGCAAGTAGACGTTATATGTGAGACATTTTCCCAGTCTGAGGGCATCTCAGGCCAACCTGAAAATGGAATCTGATCGTGGAGGAATAAGGGACGATGAGGATTATGAATAACTGTGAGGAAAAACACTACGAAGTTCAATTAAATGAAATTTAACCGTAGCTTAAGACGTTGAGAGAGTTACAGATTTATTCGTGTTTTATCCCAAGGAGAGAGTGAAACTGTGATGAAATATCTGCCGTTCAAAAAGACGATAAAAGCCGAGTAAAAAAAATAAAGCCGAGTTCCCTTCCGGGCAATTCACTCATTACAACTGAATCGACTGAAAGAGAATGGGATTTTAAGCATGTAACTATTGTCCCCAGAAGGAGAGGATTAAGGTACAACACCTGTTTGCCCCGCTCTATCTATCTATCTATCTATCTATCTATCTATCTATCTATCTATCT
>JABUIW010000200.1:1610667-1646834 GCA_013363375.1 Menidia beryllina | reverse complement strand
ACACACACACACACACACACACACACACACACACACACACACACACAGACATATACTGCCCGACCACAAACAGTGCGAGGAGAGTGAGACACGTCAACATTGCACGCACACCACACAGATTAAGTGCAGATGCTACTACAGGCAGAGAGGGACGGCGTGCACCACCCATCACAGAGAGTGCACGAGCAAACACGGGCAAACACCTTTGAAGTGCGTTGCCCTCTCTAACGCCTGTTCCAGTTGACCTACATGCGTGGCGTGCTCTTAATCCAGCCCTTTAAATAAAACTAGCTGTAAAAAAGAAAAAAAAGAAAAAAGAAAATCACAGGATTATGGGCAGATTGGGTGGTGGGGGTGAAAAAAACTAAAACAAAAAGAGGTAGAGGACGAGGAAACAGTGAGACTGAGAGAAATAAAGAAAGAAAACAGAAAGGGAGCAAAAGCTCAATCCTTTTTTTTTTTTTTTTTAAGCAAAGCAGCGAATTGTAATGAAGACATCTCCCCCAAAAGAGGCAAGGATTCAGGTCACAATTTCAGCCAAACACACCGACTCAAGCGCACAAAGCCATGCATAATAAAGGCCAGCCATCTCGGGCTAATTATGTGGGAGGAAAAAACGTTGGCAACGCACATTTTTCTCTTCCCTCTTTGTATCTTTTTTCCTCCTCAACACCAGCAGATGTATTCTTTCCCTCCCGCGTGCTCCCCCGTCTTAATCTTCTTCAATGTCAGTTTTTTTTCTTCTCTCTTCTTCTTCACCGAATTCATAGTCTGGGCTACTCGCTGTTTTTAACACACACACGCACACACCTTCAGCTTTCTATGTGTGGCTTTGAAATGGAAGGAGGGAGCAGGAAGGAAGGACAGCCGGCTGCTTCATCTGCCCACAGCGGTCCACAGGGGAAACGCTTTGCTGCAGAGCATCCTGACTGTCAAACACAGTCCACTATAATATCCTGTCTGATCTGCGCGCTCTCTTTATCTCTCTCCGACTCGCCGGTTCAATATCTATGGGCGTAGTAAACCTAAAGATCTATATCTCGTATAATAACACTATAATAGCTATTTTTAGGGGGGTTTAATGTTCATGTTTGCCACCACCTGCTGCTACTCCTCAGGCTTTTGTCTCGTGACGTTATTTTACTAAATGGTTTAAAATTAGCTAACAGCTAAGGGGGGGTGGGGGGTGTTGGGGGGGGCGATATCCCACTCAAGGACACACTGACACCTTTCACTAATTGGCTGAACTCTCCCCCGACTCGTCCACCTTTCTGCCTGCCAGCATGGTGGACGGTGAGGGAGGATATTTAAAAAGGCGTCTGGCACGAGGTCACTTACACGATGGATTCCCATAACGGCTTTTAGCTTCCTTAACGGTAAGAAATTCGCAAGACGAGGCTCAGATTTCCCGGAATGGAACAAGTGCGCGTTTCGATAAAGTTCCTGTATGTGAGGTCGACTGACAGGCGGAATAAAAGCACCAAAAAATGAGCAACAGTTCTGTTTTCGTTTTACATTAACATCTCCGTTATGTCCATTTCGATTAGCTATTAGCTAGCTGGTTGTCTAACATGTATAGTGAAGCCTCAAAGGGTGAAGAAGATTGCACTGTGTACATTTAAGGCAGTCATGTCGTCGAATCATTTTCTGGGACACGGCTTCATATGAAATTCCAGTCGCAGGTAAACACTTCATTTCACACTAAATTTCCTCACGTCTATCAGTTTACCTCCAAACTGGGAAGACGTACAGTTGTCGCCTCAAAAATGACTATTGAAAAACACAGCGGAAGACAAAGGCTTCCCAACTCTAAGGTACGTTTCTAAGCCACCAAGTAAGTGAATGGGATCCATCATGTATGTAATCGATTAGCAAACAAATCAATTCTTTAAGGTTTAGTGTTTATGTAGTTTATATATATATATATACACAGTGGGGGAAATAAGTATTTGACCCCTCGCTGATTTTGCAGGTTTGCCCACTTACAAAGAATGCAACGATATACAACTTTAATCATATTTACATTCTAACAGTGAAAGACAGAATCCCAAAGAAAATTCCAGAAAATCACATCATATGAATTTATAAAAATTGATAACCATCTGATGAGGAAAAATAAGCATTCTTTGTAAGTGGGCAAACCTGCAAAATCAGCAAGGGGTCAAATACTTATTTCCCCCACTGTATGTATATATATATGGCTTTTGGCTTCCTGTTAAATCATTATAAAGTGTTAAATGATCATTTTAAAGTTCTATATGTCTATCAGTTTACCAGTGCTGTTAGAAAATATGAACACTTTTTTAAGCTGTCTTTTTAGCTAGTTTAGCTGGCTAGTTGAACGTGTTGGGTCCGAGCCGGATGGGCATCCGACGTCATAGAATTTAAAAGTAAAACAGCCATTTGTCCTGGCCTGTAAAGGCAGGATGAATACGATTTACCAAAGAGCGCACAACTGCTATTATAACTGAAAACTCCCTTTTGGATGATCAGGAACTGTATTAAAAGATTAAAAAAGAAGAAACATTTTTATTTGTCCTCATAGATGAAAAGCTACGGAAGAAATAACTCAACTGAAATCGAATGCGTCCACAAGTAGCCACAACTGGAGTTCAAGGATCTGTGTTTCTAATAGCTGTGGCTGCCGAATGACCATTAAGGCCAACTTCTGAGAGTTGAGGGTTTCATGGAAAAGGCAAAAACATTTCTGACATTATATGTAATAAAATGAATTTTATAGCACTTTTTGTAGTGTAGATACCACACTATATGTCACTTTCACCAATTTACTCAATCAGCACATCATATACAAAGTGCTTTCTACACACACACTCACACACACACATACACACACAGATGGATACACCAGGAGGAAGCCAGGATTCGGAGCACCAACTTTCCACTTTGTAGAAAACCGCTCTTCCCCCAGAGCTTCAGCCAAATGTAAGAGGTCTTGGCCCCTCATGTTTCATAATATCCTTTAAAGAGAATCATTTTCAAGTCTTGGCAATCTTGATCCAAGCTAAAACAATTACTGCGGTGATCGATGTAACCTCAAAAAAGAGTTCTGGACCTGGCACAGAAGCAGATCTAAAATGGACTAGTCCTGAGTTTGAATAAAAAGGGGGATGGCTGCATTTCTGTTAGTTATTTCAGAGTGCCTGCTGTCATCCCCTGTGCATCTAGACACACACACACACACACACACACACACACACACACACCCGACGGAGCTTCCTCTCCCGTCACCAGCTTACTGCGTTCATTAGCCTTGAACTAAAACGAACCTCGCTCCTATCACAACTGTAAAACTGCTACTTCACATTATGGGGGTAGGGGTTTTTATGGGGTTAGGGTTACCATGGGGACACATCCAATGAGCGCACCGCCCAAAAAGTGTCATCTCAGTGAAAGTCGAACAACCATAGAGAGTAGTGCGAAGCTCTTATAGCCTCCCACGCTGATCCTGGGGAGTCACTCTAAATAAATATACGATACGATGACGGAAATTAACACAAATTGAGATCATGTGACGCGCGCCCGCATTCGGGTCACCGTATCCGTACAAAAAGGGGGCTGGAGATAAAAAAAAAAGAATCCAGAGCGCTTCGGAGGAAGGCTGAGGAGGAAAGAGATGACTGTTACAGCTCAATTAATGCCAGGACATGAGATGGCCCCCGCCACCGATAATGACAGAGCGCGCGGGAGAACGAGGCCGAGAGGAGAGCAAGGCTATATACAGTGATCTCAACAGGATGTTAGGAGAAGCTGGAGGGGGGGCGAGGGAGGAGGAGGAGAGGAAATAAGAGCAGATACTGTTAAATCTATTCATGATTCATTATTTCTCTCTGCAGCTCAAAGCCTCCCTCCCTCCCTTGATGTCTCTCTCTGTCTGCGTGCCCCCCCCCCCCCCTCTTTCCTTTTCCCTCCATTGCTTTTCTTTTCTTGGCTCTCATTTTCATCTCCATCTCCTTTCCCCTTCATCTGCTCTATGAGGTCTTTATCTGTCTCTGCTAAGGCTCTATCCTTCCTGTTTACCCTCTTCTCTTTCATCCGTTCAATTAATCTCTGTCGCCCATTTTCCCTCTCATCCACTCCGTCATTTTCAGTTTCTCTCTCTCTCTCTCTCTGAGATGTCTTTTCTGTACTAGGCTTTCCATTTCTTGCATTACTTATTAGTCCTTTTTTAAACCAAACAAAGTATTCCCATTTTGAACTACTTATTTTCCAACAGTTTGCCTAAATGCACTGTCCTCTTGCTAATAACATTCTTTCTTTTTGACTTTTTTTTTCTCTCGCCTTTTTTAAAAACTTTTATCTTAATAACTCTCTCACCACCTCCCTCGTTCAATTTTGTTTCGGGTTCTGTTTTGCTTTTATTTCTGTGATGCTTCCTATTTTGTGTCTGCCTCACTGGGAGATTCTTACTCAGTCTCCCACGTTTCTTTCTACTCTTCTTGTTTCCTTTTTCCCCACACATCTTTTTTTCAGTCCCCTTTGTACAGAGGAATATTTCTTCTTCTTTTCCTCTTCCCCAAATGTCCTCAGCTAGGTCTTTTTGGTTACCCAGATCAATCAGCTTCCTCCTTTCTGTTTCCTTCTCTTTTCTACACTCCGATTCGCCTGAATTTAGCTCTTTGGTCTCATAATGTCACCCCCACTACAGTTTCTCTCCATTTCTTCCCATTTTCCATGCTCACGCCTCACTTGGCCTCCTTCCCTCTGTCATCCCCTCAGCTCTCCTCTCTCCGTCTCTTAGAGGTGAAGCCAGCACCCGAGTCCTTTTCTTCTATTCGGCGACAAGAGCTGACAGTCCAATTCTGCCTGGCTTTGCTGGCAACCATCTTCCTCCCTCCGTGTCTCTCTATCTGTTCATAGTTTCTCCTCTTGTGATAAAAGTACAGCTCAAACATTTGTTTAGTGTCAAAGAAGCAATTCCAACATCAAGTTCCCTTTAAAGGGGCTTTATAGAATGTTTCTTAAAGATGAATTTGGATGATTTCAGTCTTCTTGCAGAATGATTTAGAGCTTTAAGACTGCTGTATAATGTGTCACATCATTTCCCTCTGGGATTATTAAAGTACTTCTGATTCTGATTTTGATTTAAATGTAACAGCTGCAAGTTTATGTTAAAAAAAATGCATTGAATCAGAACAAATCTGGGACCCAAACTGATGGAAGGCTGATAATGTGATATCAAGCCTGGGGTATTGTTTTGTTTAATGCGTTTCATGCGATTTTAGAGCTGTTGCAAGAAAAATTACACATAGTCTCCTCTTGTGCCCTTCAAACAAACCATTTTTAGTTATTTATTATTTATCCCAACCGAAAATGTAGCTTGATATACAAGTTAGAACTACAAAAACTACAACAGATGCACCATATTTCATGTCTTTGTTTCTTTAATCCAACCATCAGATCAAAGACAGGTTTTGTTTTTGGGGGCTTTTTTTTTAGCAAAACACATTTTTAATATTAGACCCCTTCCATGTTGCCAGAGATTGGACCAACTTCTTCACAAAACAGGTTATCTTTTTCAACTAGAATAAGTTGTAGAGATACAGTAGTACAGTACAGAAGTTTCCTAGAACTTTTGTTGTTACTTTCAGCTCAAATGTTAGATATTTTGCTTATTTACAAAGTCCCATTTGAACTCTTCTCAGCATTCAAAACCTATGCCTGTGTACATTCAGAGATGCAGAATTCCTCTCAATCCATTATGTGTGTCTACTTTCAGCCAATGACAGCTGGGAAAGGATCTAGCACCCCAATCCAATCTCCAAAACAAATTTCTGAGCTTCGGTATTTTATCAGAATGCGATGCAGTGTCACCTGAACGTAAAATGAAAAATGAAAAGCGTCACTCCTCTTTCCTCCGACCCAACTTCAAAAATTGCGCGACTTAACTCAGCAGATGAATCTAAAGCTCTATGAAGCCAGCACTCTCTGTTTGGACAGAAACCCACTGTTTGATTTCTACGTGCTGTAATTACCTTGATAGCTAAATGACACAATGATTATGAGGTGAAAGTGCGGAGTCTCTCATTTGGGGGCGTTTCACAGGCCGCTTCAAACACTGCCAGCCGCTTTTCTGAAGGTGCACACCGAGAGCTCACTGTAAAATGTGAAAAATAACCCCCCTCCACCTCTTGTTTTGTCCTCCACGAGGGCATGCGACTCCACCGAAGAGAGTCAGTTAGCATGACAGACAGATGGATGCAGAGATCGAAGGAGGGAGGCACAGGCAGTCACCTTAAAGGAAATGCCACTCAGCTGGATAATGATTCTGTCTATCTGCATGGGGCTCCGTCAGTCCTAACAGGTTCTACGTTTCCCTTTTTTCTCTCGGTCTGACTGTCGTTCTCTCCCATCACGTGAGCCAGACGGCAACTTAATATTGGAATTGACAAGCGGCCACGGGCTTCTGAGGCTGCACACTCCTGTAATTTGACAAACGCCATCATTCTTATGCCTGATCTGGGTGACAAGCAGGGGGAAAGCGACACGATTCTCCATGACCTTCCACGCTACACTTCCGCTTGTGTTTGGTTTTGACATCACTGGAGGAGAACCGGGGGGCTTTTTCATACAACGGGAATCTTATATGCTAAGTTAACCTGTTTACTCACATCGGCCTGTTATAACATACAGTGGGGGACATAAGTATTTGACCCCTTTTGCAGGTTTTCCCACTTACAAAGAATGCTTATTTTTCCTCATCAGATGGTTATCAATTTTTATAAATTCATATGATGTGATTTGGAATGTACATATGATTAAAGTTATAGATCGTTGCATTCTTTGTAAGTGGGCAAACCTGCAAAATCAGCGAGGGGTCAAATACTTATTTCCCCCACTGTATATCCCAAACACTTCCCAGTAACTCTTTCTGCATTATGAGGTGCATTCTTTGAAAAAAGGTTTCCAAAGTTACTTTCTTAGAACCAAATAGACAGTGTTTAAGCAATAATTTAAAAAAAAGAAGACGAAGAAGGAAGAATTTTCCTTTCTTGTATGATATTATGATATTATTTCAATACGTGAGACAAAAGTAAGATGGTATATTGACTAGTAAGCATTAAAAAAAAAGTAAAAAATCTTGTTTTCTCACAGTTTAAATAATTTCTTATTATTTAGTCTTTCTTAGGCCATAAAAAAAAAAATCAAAAACAAGAAAAATGTGTCCAGTGTAACATTTAGCTAATAAATGCTAAACCAACACAAACACACGCTCAACAATTGTAACAATTACAACATCCACACAGTGACTGAGAAACAAACACCTGAGCACTGAGGTACAGACTTCGAGTGCCCCAGCAACGAGCCGACAACAGGAAGACGGGGAACACAGGCGTTTCCTACCTGTTTGTGCATCTCGATGTTGAGCCCGTAGGACATTTCATAGTACTGCGGAGACAAAAAGACAAAAACAAGATGATAGCGTCACTTGCATTTTGTTCGTGGCACCCGTTAGCATTCCGTTTTACACAACGTCTCAACATGAACATCTGTGGCTCCGTGTATGTCGCTGTTTGTCAGCGTGGCTTTAATGAACCAGAGAAGAAGATGGGAGAAGATGGGAGAGGCAGGAAGTGTGTGTGTGTACGGGTGTGAAGTACAACAAGTGTGTGAGGGTCTGTGTCATGAGGTATTTATGTCCTAGCAAAGAATTATGTGGCATCACTGTCTCCATTGTTGGTGTACATGCCGGCGGGGGGGGTTTACCATAAGTCTATTTTTGACTACGCACAGCTGTCAAATGAGCGTGAGCGTGTGTGTTTACCATATGTTGCTTTTATCACTGTCAGTGTGCATGTAGGTGTGGAAATAAATGCCTCCTGCGTACCTGACGGAGTAACGAAGACCCCGATTGCCTTACGAAGTGCTGGAATCCTATTCCTGCATCTGTGTGTGCGCTTCAAGAAAAATGCATTCAAGAATTGTGTCAACTAACCCTAATGCAGCGAAATTCAGGAGGTGGGGGCTCTTTCTATAACCTGATGCACCAAATGGCGTTTTTCTGGGTTTTTTATGCCAAATCTTGGAGGTTGTTGATGTCAGACGTTTGGAAAGGAGCAGGCAGAGAATCGAAATTTCCTGGCATGTGATCGCATCCGTGCATGAAAAGTTTTCTTCAACGAATCGTGTCAGAGAGGGCCTACCGGCAGAGCAAACTTCATAGAGTTAAGTCCAGAGAGGAGCGACCAAAAGCGTCTTTTGTTTTCTTTACAAAAGTCTCATTGTGCTGTTTTACTTCAATGATAGAAAATCAGATCAGATGTAACTGATATTACAGCTCCGTTTATCCTGGAACAACTACAGCCATCAAATGAGACATAATTTGAATCTTTTTAAGATAAATGTCTCTGCACCCGTAAAAAAAATGTGGAAACACACAGCAACGCTTTCCTCCAAACGGGAGACACAGAACCCTGCATGCGACTGCATGTAAACCTATTCGATCGATTTGGAAACTGCTCGGTGACCACAAAAATAATTGCGGGGTTATTTTCAACTAAAAAAGGTCCGCCGTTCCTTTTCCATGCGAGTCGGTGCCACGCAAAGCATTTGCATAGAAATTATTACAAGTTGTGGCTCTAATCTAGATAATGCCCCCGTATCCGAAGTCAGGACAAGCTGTTGTAACGCAAAATACCGCTCTCAATGGGATTGCACACCTGTGTGTGTGTGTGTGTGTGTGTGTGTGTGTGTGTGTGTGTGTGTGTGTGTGTGTGTGTGTGTGTGTGTGTGTGTTTAACTCTCCGGTGTGTGTGCATTAGTAACAAGGCGAGCAGAATACAGACAGTGTGAGTTCATCATGGTGACAAAGGATGCCACGGGATGGGCATCGCTCTGACTGATGAGAGTGAGACATGCCCCCCCCCACCCCCCCGACCCCATCCCGTCTGTACTCTCCTGTTCATTTTCACTCGAGCGTTCTCTTCTCCCCATTTATTTCCCATCTCATTCAGTCCCTCCCTCGCACTCCAATTTCTATCTTTCAGGGGGCTGTCAGTGCCCCCCCCCCCCTCAGTCGTTCGCCTTCTTCTTTTGCTATCTGTTATGTACTCTTTCATTCTCCTCATCTGTTTCGATTCGGTCATTTTCTTCTCATACGCTACTCAAGGTTTTTCTATCTGCTTGAGCTGTTATTTGACTTTGATTTCAAGGTCCCTTCGTGCACGTGATTATGGACCACTTAAGTCTGATGTGAACAATACATCCAAAAAGCTATTTCTGTGTTGCTACATCCTACGTAAAATGCTATCTCAACTGCAAATAAGAAACCTAAACGAAATCGAAAACAGAAAAAAACAAAAACAGTGGACTTGGCATTTTGAAGAAGCTCGATCCATTCTCTTGCGTTGTTCTGCATCCCCCCCCCCCCCCCCTCAGGCTGTGACATGCTCTGACATATTTTTCTGCTTCAGCAGCAGTGTCAGGTTTCCTCCCGAAGTATTTCTGAAAATTTAGTCTGAGAGAGCGCATGGAATTCCAGGTATGTGAGCTTTAGCTTTGAAAAACGGGACAAAAAGAGCCAAAATGAACAACCAAATGTCATCGTCTGAAGTATTTCCGCTTTCGTCTGTTAAAGCCTTATTCTGATGAGTCCCACACACTGATAAAGACTTCAGGAGTGACACCAGGAACACTGCAACCCTACCAGAACTTCATGGTTTGGTTCAGAAATATTTGGAAATACGTAAAAGACTGTCTGTGAGACAGACATGACAATGGCCTTAAGTCTGACTTCTGCTTTGACACATAAAAGCTCAAAGAGATTTTTTAAAAGGCTGTTATTAGAGCTCTCTAATATGTAGAACCCGTAACCCCCAAATGGACTAAAATGGCCTTTCAGCCGTGAGCTAGTCTTTCTTTATTACCGGGTCGGTTCAGCATGCAAATGGTTCCTATTTGAAATTTGGAGGCTGGTGCATTTAGTTTTTTTCTTTTTTCGGAACACTGTAAAAAGAAACAGCTTTTTTAATTCATTCAGAAATGCCCCTTGCTGCTGTGGAGGAGGTACAGAGAAGACTTGGAACATGCTCACGATGTAAAGAATGCAACATAACAGGCGGGAAGGCGGAGTGGGAGGATGGACATGATCTCCTGTGGTAGTGGGAATTTATTGATGATTTGCTGCCGATTCAGAACTGGCTGGATGAATTGTGTAGTGTTCGGGTCCATGCTCTCTATACTGATTCTGTCACTGGCAGCAAAAAAAAAAAAAAGAAGCTAAGATCCTGCAATGTTTGCAGCAAGTTGCGGCATTTCTTCTAGAAATCTGAGCGTTTCATCTGTTGGTGGCAGCAGGATCAGAGCCAGGGACCTTAAAAGGCTCAATAACCTGATCCAGAAAAACTGGTTCTGTTTTGGGGACCCATGTGGAACCTCTGGAGATGATGAGACAGAGAGGGATTTTGCATAAAATGAAGAACATTATGAACCCTGACCATCATTTTCATGAGAATGTACTTGGAAAACAGAGTCGGTTCAGCCAGAGGCTTCTTCAGATTGGCTACAGCCATCACAATCTATAATAATAACTCCTTACATACTCCTTAATTTAGTATTTTCTCATTTAATTGAATTTGAATTAACCTAGGTCTAGGATTAGGCTTGTGTTGACTTAAGTTGGGTTAATTAAAATTCCAAGAAAAAGAAAGTTCTAGTTTGTCCCCAAAAAAAAAAAATGGAAAAAAAGCCGCAATGTCTAAACTCTTTAAACTCGCCTTCATTCATTTGTTTTTACTTAAAGCTGTATTGGTAAACAGCTCAAATTGAATCCAATTACTTGCAGAGCTAACTGTGCCCGCTCAGGGCCTCTGCTGGATGTGTTCATTAACGGCTGTTTATCTGAAGCCCTGACAGATGCACGGCGGCATCGTTAGCGCTAAAGGAGGCTAGGCTGGATGCGTGTGCAGGGAGAAACCCACAACAAACGCCGGTTCGTTTAAAGCATGACCCGTGACCCTGTTGCTTTCGTGTTTAGCCATAACCACAATTTTATGAAGGGAGAAGCGTGTTGCACCCTCTTCTTCATTCTCCTCCTCTGGCCTGTTAACACTGAAAATGTATCTCTTGTCAGTTATCCTCTTTCTTTACTTTTTTCATCTTCTTCTCTTTTACCAGCTCCTTGTTTTAACCCATTTGCAGGATCCATTTGTCCCTGCCCCTTTCAGTTATTTCCATGAATCACATTCTCCTTTCTGCTACGTCTTACAATGAGGCTTTTTCTCCAAGTTTGCCTTTTTTTCCTCCACTCGGCTCCCTCGTTTCTCTAGCATCCTCTCAACTCGTCGATCTCACCTCCGCTTTGCGTTTGCTTCCCTTTTTCTCTCCCGTCCACTCATGGACAGCGAGCCAAAATAAAAAAAAAAAGAACAAAACAAACTAAATCGTGCGAGCAGACGAAAAGCACACGCGGCGGTTGGATCTCTCTCGCATGGCAAAACGCACACGTGCGTCGCAAAAGCACAGTTAAAAACACACACACACACACACACAGACACATACGCACACACACACACGCATGCACGAGCAGGAACACACTCCAGCACCCTTTGTGCCTCCAGCACTGCCTTTCCGCCTGCCCTCTCAACATGAAACACAGGACATCTCTCTTTGTTCTCGCCCTCTCTTTTTCCCTCCATCTCTCATCGGCTTCTCTCCTCACCCCTCCATCACGGCACCTCTCCTCACCCCTCCATCACGGCACCTCTCCTCATCACCCCGGGTCGTTTTTAGCTCGCTTCCCTGTCTTTCTCTCCTTATTTATTCTCCCTCCGTTGAGGTCATCAGCCTCTCCACCTTTCAGTCATTGCTCTGCATTTTCTCCTGCCCTCCAACACAGCCCTTTCATTCCATCCTCCCCTCACCTTCTCTTTTTTTTTTTCAAATTCAACTTTTTTTAATGATTAAACTTTAAACACACACAAAAAAGGTCCACATAGTATGCTACATTGTCCTATTGTACATAGATTCCCTATACGCCACCTTCACATCTCCAACAGAAAATATGGTCCAGAAAACAGCAGTAATTACAAATGGAAACAGAAATATAACGGTTTTCCTCAGATACACTTCGTGTCCCTTTCCTGTGTACCCAGAAATCATCATAGATCATTCGTTTCTCATCATTCAACCTTTCCATCACACTCTCATAGGAGGCTGCTTCAATTACAGAGTGGACCCAGTCTTTTAATTCCAAAGTTTTTACACATTTCCAATTACGTAGAATAATTCTTAACGTTGTGACCTTCTCTTTTTTTTAAGGTGACGGCTCACGTTATCTTTCTGCACCGACAACTGACTGTAAATAAACCAAACAGACAACCTTTAAAGCAACTTGAGCAACTCAACTCGGCAGAGCACAGGAGAGTAAAATGTAGTGGCATCCAACAACAGCAGGATGCATTTAAAGGGAGCCCGCAGCAAATTATACACTAGCTCAAAGGGGTATTTAATTCATGGAATGTGGAAGTCAAATAAAACAAATAAATAGCTGCCTCATCCATCTATAATCCAAACAAAACTCCACCTGCTTCACAAAATATCTTCATCATCTGATGATGACGATAACAACATCTGAGATATTTGTCAAATCCCAACTATCCCTGTTCTTTGGCAGCAATCACTGAAATCCTTGATACAAAAAAAAAAACTTAAGAGTTAGGAATAATACAGGGCGCAATGGGTCAGCAGCAAGTCCCTGATTTGAAAGAGAATTCAAAGACGGAAAGCGTTCTGAAGGAAAAGAGAAAAATCCAAACTGATGGAGTCGTTCTCAGAGTCCTCTGATATGAATATTTTCAGTTCAAGAAATATGAAAAATTATGTGAAACTTAGCCCCACGTATGCACACTTTTTCGTAGGACCAGCAGAGGATTATCACAGGAATGAAACGGACGGAAAACCAAGAAGGCCGCCGGCGCCGACCTCGAATGCCACTGCGCAGGCTGAAAGTCAGCGGGCGAAAAAGGAGAAGGTGTCGGGTTCATTTTTGGTTGATTAAAAATTCCGCTCGTATAACCGCATTTCACGGTCATCTTCAGCTATGTACCTCGAAGATTTAGGGGGAGTGGTAGCAAAAATCCTGGCCAAGAGCCATAGTCAAAGTTACCTTGAATTCCTGTCCGGCTTTGACAAAACAATGCTTTACCTGAGCGCTACAATTTTCTACATTTTTCCGAAAGTATGGAAAAGGAGAACACTATGTAGAGCAACATGCTACAACTCGTACAGAATGAACACTTAACATTTGTTAAATGGCTTATAGATACTTGACATCATGCAAAAATGCAGTCGCTGCCCATCTGATTTAAAAAAATAACCCGCTTGAATAAGACTAAATACTCATTATAAACATAACTCCCATTAAGATTAAACACATTGCTTAGGTGTTAATTACCAATCGGAATTAAACATAATTATATTCACCCCAAAAAAAAAAACTGTCACGACTTAAAGGTGAGTTGGTAAGTTTGAGAGCAAAAACAGAGACTTTCGGATGAGAGGCCGCGGGACTCTTAACACCAGGATATAATAAGAAATGTAGATTTTAATGAGATATAAACCACGGCTACTCCATAACTAATGATTTCCACTGGTAACACATCCCATCAAAACATGAGCCCTGATCTGTACGGGCTAGGACACGGTGGTGTGGTGGTTAGCACCAGAGGTGGGGACTCGAGTCACATGACTTGGACTCGAGTCAGACTCGAGTCGTTAAAATCACGACTTGAGACTTGACTTGAAAAAATGCTCAAAGACTCGGACTTGACTTTGACTTTCATGCCATTGACTTCGGACTTGACTCGACTTGAAGCTGTTTACTTGAAAAGACTTGATATTTTTTACTCAAAGTCTTAAAATTTAAAATACATTATTTATAAAGTGGCGTCATTAATTAATTTCACTCATTCCGTATCAATATGCACAGACCATCACTAAGTTTTTCCTCTCTCCTTATGTATGGATGTGTATGTAGCTGCAGCACAACCAATCAAATTAACAGGATTTGGACGTTTAAAAAAACGCGGCGAAGCTACAGAGCTAAGGGAACGAAATACGAAATAACCGCTCGAATATGCTTCCGCGAGTAATTTCTTTTGGCTACGTAGGTTATGCAATTTCGACTAAAAAACGAACTGCAACTTGTAAAACATGCAAGAAGAGAATATCGGATGGAGATGCCACGACGTCCAACTTTGTCCGGCATTTGAAGCTTCACAAAGATCGGTATAGGTGGCACTTTTCTTTTGCTGTAAGATAGTTGACTTTAGCTAAGGTGGGGACTCGAGTCACATGACTTGGACTCGAGTCAGACTCGAGTCATTAAAATCACGACTTGAGACTTGACTCTACTTTACCTGTCTTTACTTGAGACTTGACTCGGACTTGAGGACAGAGACTTGAGACTTACTTGAGACTTGCAACACAGTGACTTGGTCACACCTCTGGTTGGCCACACCTTTTTGCATGTTCTCCCTGGGTCCGTGTGGGTTCTCCGGCTTCCTCCCACCGTCCAAAAACCTGCATTTTAGGTTGATTGGACATTCTAAATTGCCCTTAGGAGTGAGTGTGAGTGGTTGTTTGTCCTTGTGTGTCTCTGTGTGACCCTGCAATGAACTTGGACTAGGACCATCGTGGGTGACCCTACCACTGAATACTGGGATAGGCTCCAGTCCCTCCGCGGCTACGATAATGGATGGATGGATGGCTATTGGTAGAGTGAAGGCTTCCTCAGAGTGCGATGTAGTAACAGTTGTCCCGTGGGAGTGGGGCCGGCAGCAGTGAAGTGACTATTGTCCTGTTTGTGCCATCTGCACGGCTCTTCCACAACAACCGCCTGTGGGAGTCTGGTCCGTCGAAAGAGCTAAAAAAAAAACCTGATTTTCCAATCTAGTTCTCCTCCAACAGCGTGCGCCATAGACGTCCACTAATGGGTTACAGATAATAAGGGCAGCCACTTCACAAACGCGCACAAACAGAGCTGAAAAACCCGAACCGATTGAATAATAGGTCGCGTCACAATATGCCACGGCGTGGTCTCCCACGCGGGTTGTGCAAACAGCAGAACGCACAGACTAACACGCTTCGCCGGGCCCGTTTTGCCTGTCGTAGTCTCTTTTTAATAGATTCATTTCATCCCGCTCGCCTGACCTCCGATTAAACGCCCGCCGCCCGCTCATAAAAGCCCTCTGTTGTGTTACTGCAGACACACTCAGCACCGTGTGGACGGATGTTTGTGTGCGCGCGTCTAAGAAAGTGTGCGTTGATGGTCAGACATCACTGGAGAGGAACATGTGTGCACTTCATTCTTTTGTTTATCTATGTTTTCTGTGTTTTCCATTTCTTGAATCTGAAATAAGAGAATACTTCAGTTAAGTCAGATGGGACTGATATCTCACGTGAAATAAGAAAATAAAACCCTGCTAAACATTCGTCCCCAACATCAAAGATAGAAAGAAAGATAGTGGTGGAAGAGAATGTGTTATCAGGGGAAAAAAATAAAAATCATGAACCAAGGGATTTGGTCATGAGTTTGGGACTTTGGTTTCCTGTTTTATTGTGGTGTATTGTCTCCATTTCCTGTTTCGGCCTCCTTCCACCTTTACTTTTGTTGCCTCTGTGTCACTCCTGCTAAGATCATTAACATAAACTCGTCCTCACCTGCCTTCATTCACTAAATCACTCTCCCCTGTGACTGAGGTCTCTGATTTAGTCGCCGTTTGTCAAACATTTGTCCGTTTTCATCCCCTGATTTCATCCCCTGTCGTCCTGCCCCTTCCGTCTCTAACCTCTGGTTCATCTCCTGCTCTGCTTTCAGCTCTTGGCGCCTTAGAAAAAACTGGGATTTCGTCAATATCTTGTGATTTCTGATCTTTTTAAAAGTGAAAACCAATACAACTGTAGTAGATACTGAAGCTGATATACATTATTATTAATTCACAGACTGCTTCCATCACACCAATTCAAATCTTTCAACTTCTTCCAAGATCTTAAATCTAAGTCTAGCAGTTTTGTCAGTGCTAAGCAAAAATGTCTGCGCAAAAGTTGGAGAACTAAGATAAAACTAGCTATCAACCAAAGAGAATTTAAGAATATCATTTTAAAGACTTAAAAAGTAGAAAAAAACAGATGACTTTTTAAACTTTATTTCTAAATGTCATGTTGTTTTCAATCTCTAGACTGTTGATCTTAATTACCTGGGCTTTATTAGAATGTGAATCTCTCTTTCATTCATAGTTATACGCAGAATTTAAAATAAAAAGTAATATCCATCGCAAATGCAACAGATTCAGATTTTTTGTTCATGGTCTCCTAAAAACATAAACATTAAGTGAGAATTTCTGTTGTCAGAAACTTAAAGTAGTGAAAGCGGTCTTCAAAGGGGGCTAGTTTGCCTTTTCCATTGTCATTATCAGCTCTGCATCGTTTGCTTTTTCGGTTTATGTCACTTCAGTTGGGTTCTTTAGAGAAAGGAAGGCATTGCAAAGCTTTTTTATCTGACTGTTCTGCATTATTCCCCTCTTCTGAACACACCTTTAATGTCTACCTGCTGCTCACTGGAACAAACTGCTCTGTCATCCACCGGGCAAAAACCAAGATCAGTCCTGTCTATCAACGTGTGGCTGAGTCCCACCCCCCCACCCCCACTCCCCCCGGTGGAGCTGAGGGGTGGTGCCAGCCTCTCTTTTTCCACCTCCTCCATGGGCACTGCAAAGAATGCTGTCAGACTTTAGAATAAGCTTTAAGAAGTGGGTCTAATCCAAGGTGATTTATCTAAATGGGGCGTGTGCGTGTCTGTGTGTGCGTGTGTGTGTGTGTGTGTGCGTGTGTGTGTGTGTGTGTGTGTGTGTGTGTGTGTGTGTGTGTGTGTGTGTGTGTGTGTGTGTGTGTGTGCGCGCGGGCTACAGCCATGTGTTTACTCCAGCATGTAGGAGGGTGTGGATGTGTGTTTGAGCTTTGACAAAAAGCGTTGTTCATACACGTCTCTTTCTTCTGCCCGCCCACACACTGTAAAAATACTGGGAAAAGTGTCAAACTGGAGGCATTTGGGTTCATTTAAGGCCCTGTACGTTCATTCTGGGTCATTCTGGGTCACAAGTAGGGACAATCTCCTGAAAGGTTGACACGTTTAAAAATATTTTTTCTTAAAAAATGGATTCTGATTGATTATGACATTTAAATTCATGTGAGCAAACACTATGCTTTACAAATGAAGACTATTATATAATTTCATAACACTGCATTCTTCTGGTTGTTGGGCAAAGGGATCAGAGTTATGTTGTTGCTTAAGGTTTCAGGATAATCTATTACAGTTTTTAGTCCCTTTTTAGTCACCCTCCACTGCGTAAGATCTTTGGTTTATTCAGTCTTTCAGTCTAATTCATCACCCATCATTCGTCCCATATGTTTTTTTCCTGGCAACACTCTGGATTCATGTTGTAAGTATGAGTTTGTGAGCGCTTGTTAGTTGTTTTTTGTTCTGTTTAATACTCCAGTTAAGGTCTTTGGCTTTCTGGCTCGGCCGCACTTCTTGTGATTAAATAAACCCTCGCTAGCGTTATCTGTCATGACCCGTCCCTGCTTGTTTGGATCCAACTGAGCTGTTTGTGACAATGTGCGTCTCAATTTGATTTTCTTTAAACATCTCTCGCCAACTCTGCAACCGAAAAATATTGGGGTGAAAAAGAAAGGAAAAACAAGCTCGTTTTCTAAAAGATTTGAAGAGAAAAAATATCTTGATCCCTCCATTTCTAAAGCACAAAAAATATGTTTTTTTTTACAAAGGTTTACAAAGGAGGTAGTACTCTAGAATTAGGGTAGGGATGATCTTTTTTCTAAGTATTCCCAGACTTTTTTTTCTGCCTGTCTGCCTCGGTTATCATATTATTTATTTCCACGAAAGCTAAAAAAAACTAAACTGCCATGGTACCTACAGTATTACGATAAGTAGTATGGTGAGAGCAGATATTAGCGGGTTTGAGTCCATATTTCACACCTCTGTGCGCGCTTTCGTCAGCTCGGGGGATGGGGGGGGGACTACTGCCGACGGTGATAAATCAAACTGAAGACTGAATGACCCAAAAAAAAAAAGTTGTGGAAGGATGAAACGTAAATATGCATTCGCAAAGTGGGTGTCAATGAAGAGGACTTTGTCTGTGCAGACCAGCTCTGCAGCACAGAGAGGTGTAGCTCTTACCTACAAACTGCCTAAAATGTGCCTAATTAATCCCATCCTTAGTCCTCAATGCGATGAAGGAATGAGGGCTGAAATAACCCACCACAAAAAAAACCCTGTGGTGGTCGACCATTCGGTGCATTTGCGTCAAATTGTCCCTTTAAGGCCGAGGCCATACTTTTGACTATCCATCCATTATCGTTAGATAACTGGATAGAGAACGGGAGCCTATCCCAGTGGTCAATGGGCAAGAGGCGGCGTATACCCTGGACAGCCCACCAGTCCATCACAGGGACACACAGAGACACACAAGGACCAACAACCACTCACAATCACTCCTAAGGGCAGTTTGGAATGTCCAACCAACCTAACATGCAGGTTTTTGGACTGTGGGAGGAAAAAAGCTGGAGAACCCGGAGAGAACCCACGTAGACACAGAGAGAACATGCAAACTCCACCCAGAAAGGTCCTGGGTCCCCTGGGACTCGAACCCAGAACCTTATTGCTGTGAGGTGATGGTGGTAACCACCACACCACCGTGCCACCCCACCTCTGACTACAATGCAATATTTTTTATCCCTTGTCTAACAACCAAATATATCATAGCACATTGGTTTCTCTTTAACTTCTCCAATCTAGCACCAACCGAGGTGATACAAACAAGTCCTCGAATCCACTGATGGTCCGACATGCAGTTTGGGATAAAGGGGTCCTTTAAAATCCAAGATTCTCCACATCAAAGCAGATGTCAATCCAAGTTTTTGTTTGATACGAAAGTGTTGGGAGGGCTGGTTAGACAGTGCAGCGCCTCAGACATTCAAGTATTTATGAAGGAAATTTAAGATCTGGGACAGAAGACCGTATAAAGACGATTGGACCCGTTTGTAATACATTCACCTCAACTTTTACAATCTAATCTAATCATTCAAACGTCAATCTTTTGACAGATATATTTGTGACCTGCATTTTGTGTAAGTGTGATCTGCTGTTCAACGATGTCTGCGTCTACAGTAATTCAGCTTCTCTTCCAACCACTTTCATCAGACCAATGACTGGAGCAGCTGCCAAAATTAAAGGGGTTTATATCCACATACTCACGCATATAGCGTGTTCTCTCCAAGAGAGTCCATCGATCTTTATGAATACTTTGGTTTTTCTCCCCCAGACAGTTCAAACAGGTTTAATGCTCTTAAATCAGAGTCAATCCTTCCCTACATCTGGCCATATTTAAATCCCCTGGCTGTCTCCCACCAACGGATGGCAGGGCAACATTTAGCTTAGCGAGAAGCAATCCCTATTTAGATTTTGTCTCCTTCTGTCCTGCTGCGTTACATCGTTTCAATGTCTCCTCCCTTTCGTTTACTTCATTTTGATGACCAAAATAAATGCTTTTTAATTTAGTCTCTGCAGTTTCTTCTCTGGCTCTCTTTGGAAATGTGCTTCTTTGTATTTTTCTCCAAAGATTTTCTGCTTCTGTTGATGTCAGTAAACCTCAAACCTCATATTCCATGTGTTTCGTCTGCTTTTTCTCTTCTCCGAGCAACCCCAGCTCACACCTCCACCCCGCACACCCTTTCTCCTAAGCAGTCTGTGGCTGTGATGTTGCTGAAGAGAGCAGAGTGTGTCAGCCTGAATCAGACAGATGAGCTGGGAGAAGAGTAAGAGGCTGAGAGTGCTGCATTAATCCACACACACTTCATCCCTGCCTGAGGGGCAGGGTGTGTGAGACAACACGCAGACACACACACACACACACACACACTTCCTCCTTGTTCTAACCAATGACCACAGACTTAGTGATGCAATCCCACATACGCAATGTGATATTTTTAATAAATCCCTCTCGTTATTTTACTAAATTAAGTGGAAATTTTTAAAAAATTACACAATAACAACATCGTACATACTCTGACATATCTAAATAGACCACAAGCTGCTGTTTGGGGACACATACCAAAGTAAAAAAAAAAAATCCGACTTGTGTTCCTTTGTTTTTCGGTCGCCAAGAGAAAATCTAGAATTTCAAGTTGCCACCGAATGCATAATAAATATATCCCTTCCTCTGTAAAACCATGTGGGGATTTTCTTTTTAAGAGGATTTAACAAACGTTCACAATTTAAAGGCATAATACGAAGGTTTTCGAGAAACATCAAACTTTTTTTGGTGTGTGACATTCCCACACGGCCCATGTTACATCTATTTTCTCTCCGTGTGAGATACATATCAACACAACTCTTGTTTAAAAATAAGGGTAACATTTTAAGCATTTAAAGTTCAAACTCTTGTTCATGAATGGAAGGCAAACAAAAACAGATTTGACACTTTTACTGGCTTGTACACTCTTACAACTGCAGATAAAGCATAAAGTCATAAATAGTAGCTAACGTTATCAATAAACTTTGACCATCACTTTGAAGAAAAAAAAACTTCTATCTTTCTCTTGACCTCGCTATGTTTCAACAGTCGTATCTGACAGCTTGATACTTGATGCTCTAAAACCTCAAACTGCACATCATCAATTTTCATTGTTTGAACAGTAGCTCCAATTTCAAATTCAACATAACAGCTCTTTTGTTCACAATCTCCCATCACGGGAATATGAAATCCAATATGCCATGTTTCACTCACTCCAACTTCATATTATGGGATTAAATGTGGCTATATTTTTGCCTGATGCCAGCAGCTCGACCTTTCAATAATACGGGGACGCTATGGCTCCTCTGTACCTCACTTAAACTTAAACCTTTTTTTGCTCTGACACCAAAACCATTAATTTAGGACAGAAATTGATAACTCATTACATCATAAAGCCTTTAATTCCTAAAACTACGATCAACAAGTATGAAAAAAAAGTGGAAGCAGAGACAAAAAATGTAACGAGAGGTTTTATCATCTCAAAAACCTTTAATCTACCCCCTATTTTCAAATGACGCCAGGCCTGGACCTTATTCTTTTTGTACTGGTAAGAATCGAGCTCTAGCGGGCAGAAGTGAACACAGCTCTCCAGACATTAGCCCGACGTGCACTTTGCGTTGGCATGTGACGGACCAATCCAGCCCACCTCATCAGCCAGGGCTCCGATGCGACCTTATTTAAAAATACACGGCGGAGTTCCAAGAGAGCGTGTGCAATCTGAGACCTATGAATTATATATACACAACAGCCAGAGCAGAGCGAGACCCCCACAGACACTCTACAGAGCGAGACCCCCACACACACTCCACAGAGTGGGTCGCTCGATGCTTGTGTGAGCTTGGAACCACCAGAAAAACAACAAAAAAACAGGAAAAAAAACACTTTGCCACTGTCACTATAAACCAGCCCGGTGGAATAGACAATATAAAACATATACTCCATCAGTCAGCCAAACACACTAATACAAACCCCCCCCCCCCCAAACCTGGCAATGCCTTTTACTGCAGCAACAGAGGAAATTTGAGAGTTATGGCATCGTCTCTTCAAGCGTGAAATAATATCAAGTGCTCTTTTTTCCAAAATATATAAATAAAGTCGATCATTTGTAGGAAAAACAGACTACAAGAAATTTGAAAACTGTGTACACTGTCAATTTTTGTTTTAAACCGTTTTTCAGCAAAAACAGCTCTGCCGCGTATTTTCTCTCAGCTCTGTTTGCTTTGTTTGTGTCACATTCTCCCTGATAATTAAAAAAGCACCAGAGGCGTTCACAGCCTATTACTGTAGGTCTGTTAGTATTTTTCAGCACTATCATCTCAATTTAATGATCATCATTAGCTCGACTGGAAATGTGAAAAATATAATACGTGCAACCTGTATTTACCAGACGAGCTGCCGCGTTATGGAAATGACAAATAAGCAGGCAATAAACTAAGTAGTGTATAGCATAAGGATGCCATCGCAGTCAATTCCTAATGTGTTGATATTGTGAGGTCAGTTTCGTCCAGCTAAAACAGACTCGAGGGTTGTTGTAGTATCATGTGGATCTGGCTTGTTATGGCAGTTGTTTGAGGACCCTTTTGTTTGGGATTGCATCATATCATTTACTTGGTCGAGTTCCTGAAGAAAAAAAGTATTTTTTCTAGAATAGCTAGTGCCACAAAGTAGCATCCACATGTCTGGATCAAAGTTTCTCAGCGGAGCGTTGCGTCTAAGGCTTCGAATGACTGGTACTATTCAAAGCAGCTGTTTTTTTTTTGTCTTTCCTCAGGAAAAACTGTGTTTAGTTTAGTTGAAGTGGGACAAAAAGGCTGTTGATCATGCACGATGACGAGCTGTCCCGCAATTAAAAGTGAATATTATGAATTGAAATCGGGGAAAAAATGGAGACGCGGAAATCGGAAGTCTGAAAAGAAAATCCCATCTTTTGCTGACTGCCTGCCCTGTGTTGCTTTGTGCGGGCGAAGGCACATTTCTGAAGTGCTGCCGTGTGCCATCTTGTGAGTTAAGCTGTTAAACTGAACGCACCGGGTGCAATAAGTCAGAGGAACCGTCTCCCTACTTCCCTACCTTGTATATTTAGCGGCTTAACACTGATGAATAGTAAAAGGCAAGAGCAGTGCAGCGTGGGGAGCAGAGCTCCAGTCTGCGGAAGCAGGCCTGAGTGTGGATGACAGGCCTAACGAGCTAAATATAGCCTTCTGGGTTATCTCCTCTGTGGGCACAGCTAGTCCGTTGTTGCTTCACATTATTTACGTGTCTCTGCATGCACCCTCGCTCGTCTCTCTCTCTCTCTCTCTCTTTTTCATTTCACGCCCCCGACACAAACACATCGCTATCTCTTGCTCTCTGTGTTGCATCCTCCTTTTTTTTCCCTCTCTCTCCATTTCATCCCTTCGCAGCATCTTTTTTTTTTCCCCTCACTCTCTCTCTGTCTTCTCTCTCTCTGTCCCCTGGCATGTCTTTGTCATTTCCTCTCCCTCATTCCTTCTCTGCCTTTTTCCCTCTCCATCTTCCCCTCTGCATCTCTCTTCCCTCTATTGGTCTCTCCCACTCTTTTATTCTCTTTATCTCTGCTTCCCTTTGTATCCCTCCCTCCCTCAGTTGTTTTTTCCAGACACTCTCCGAGCCTTTTTTCCCCCTCCTCTTTAGCTATCTTTCCCTTTGAGCCTCTCTTTCTCTCCCCCTTTTTTTTTCTCTCCCTCCCTCTCAGTTCTGAGCCATGCCTATGAAGTGGTTGGAGCGCTGTGTTAGCCATCCACGAGACCGCAGTGAGTCCTTGTTCAAATAACGCAGCCGGCGGGGCTAAACGTCTGCCGCGCTAAGCTACGCGGATGTGTCATCAGCATCTGCAGATCCCTGACCTCCCGGAGTAGGGAGCTGCTAAACCCAGCGTTAAACCCAAACATATACGGCGGAGCTATTTCACTATTTCTCAGACATCTTCAGTTTACCGAAATGTGCAGCGATAACAGAGGTTGTGGCATTTAATATGCACAAGGTTGGGTTAAATGCCACCCACTGCTCTGGTCTATGAAGAGATGGAATTGCTTCCCCAATTTGAGGTTGTGTGTGCTTTATAAGACTAAGTCACTGCACGGTCCTTAGCCGTTGCAGAAAAACGGTGATGTATTTAAAGTGGCACTACTGGCACAGGACCCTCAGAAACCACTTTACTGTTCTTTTGAATTCTATTCAATTCCAGGATGAGAAATGATAGCAAAACATTTCAATGCCATAAAAGAAATGAAGCGATACATCCAGGTGACAGAGGAGAAAAATATGTTCCAGCTAGCTCACTGAGGCTTTATTAACCGTAAGGTCAAGCTCTGTTCTGATCGCTCTCTATTCTAATCAGAAGAAAGAACTGAAGGGGAATGGCGCGTTGAGTTTTCAGACTTACGCTGCTTTTAAAAATCATACGCTGGTTAAACAGCATGAGGTTTGTTCAGGTAGTAATATTAGCAACCAGAAACCAGTTAAACTCTGTGTGTAATAAAGAAAACCAGGGTGCTCTTTAATGCTTGTTAGTTAAGTGTTTTTTTGTTTATGAGAGAAAAAAGGAAGACAGTTGCTTCCAATAGTAAAACAAAGCAACAATATACAGCATTTTTATTGTCTTTAGAGGCAAAGGGCTTCTTTAGTTGAAAAAAAGAGGTAAACAAAGGACACTTATCCTGTTTAAAAGATATTTGCATGTGCACTTTTTACACATCCCGATCCGCTCTAAGACTGATTAACACAGTTGAGTTTCAGTGTAGACAGACAAATGAGTGGGATGTGTATTTGTGAGCGTGTGTGTGTGGGTTTCATCTGTCTGTGTGCTTCTACATCCATTTGTTTGACTGCCAGCTCACCTGTCTGCCCGCTCTTCCCTCACTCTGTTTGCCTTTCTGCCTGCCCGCTATGCCTTCTTCCTGTCTATCCATCGGTGTCTCTGTCTGTAGAGCTCGTAGCCCCGATTCCGACGCTGCTCTCGCAGGTTTATGAAAGGCGAGCAGCTTAGCAGATGGTGCCTATCATATTCTGCCGGGCTCTTGGTGGGTTTTGTGCTACAGATGAAGGCTTACGATACGCGCTGACACAGATGTTTAAGGCTGTTAGCACGCAGAGCCACAAAAAATGTGATAAACTGTGCTGAGACACAGGTAAGGTATGCTAATAATTAAAGAAGACCCATAGAGCAAGACATGGTGGGGGGAAAAAATACCTTATTGCTCTTATTATTCATATTTAAATGGGTTCATACTATCAAAATGAACTTTTGAATTGAATCTAAAGGTATTCTCTTGTAAGTCTTGCATTTAAACTACAGGAAGGGATACTGTAACCTTAAAGCAAAACCAAACAAAGAGCGAGCTTCGCAATAGGTAAGCTGCACTTCTCCTCAACTCAACCATCCACAGGTCACTCTTCTCAGACTAGCAATTAGCACACGGCTCCGCTAAAGGCCCAATCGAACTCACCATGATGTAGTGCCTCTGCATCTCCGTCTTCTCACTGGCCAGCTTCTCACACTCCAGCTTCAGGCTAAGTGAAAGAAAAAGGACAAAAAAACACGGTTTATTTGGATCCAGGAAGATAAAACAGCTTCACTTATTCTTAACCGCAACGATTTGCGTTACGTCGAGGCAATGAAACGCGGTGAATCTCAAAGAATTACCAGACTAAGTTTTAAAGGCATCTCAAAATCCACGCAATGGTTTGGGATGGATTTACTAAACAGTGTTGCAGATAAAGCTTTTCAAATCTGAAACACTCAAGTGTGGAAAATCCCCACACTATTCCAAAACCAATATTCTGAAAGAATAGAACAAGGTGTGTACCTCTTACGACATAAGTGTTGTTTAGTTTGGAGCACTTTATACTGCTATCTGTTTAATGACTCTATATGTTTATGGAAAAACAGAAGCTACAGAGGTTGCCTCTTCTCTCCTGACTGCTGTCCTTGTTCAGCTCAAATCATTTCAGCAGGCTTTTCTATAATTCATCCTTCGAGAAAGGGGTCATTTGGCCCAAAATCAGCACTTCCAGGTGCTGGATGACTCATCATTTCTCAAATGTAAAAGCGGAAAATGTAGAAGTTGAAAAAAAAAAAAAGCGATACATTTTTTTTTCGTGGACATTTTTAGATCAAGGTGGTGTCACGTTGATTCAAAACCACTGGGTCTGTACTCAGTTGTCGGGCTACAGCTCACAATCAATTAGTGTCCAATATTTTGTACTAGAGGTCAAAGGAAATCACTTGCACACTTTGTGCGCATCAGTATCTGATACATACAAGAAATCGATATCCACTTCCACAGAGCGGAATCGTAATGTTCTGTTTTTATCATAAAACTAGAAAAAGTCTTCCCCATGTTGTGTGTGTGTGTGTGTGTGAGAGATTACCTGTGATACTGAGCCTGGAGGAACTGGAATTCCTCCTTTATACGGTCCAGGGTTTCCAGGACTGTGAACTTAAAAGACTGGCCAGGCTGCAAGGGAACCTGCACGTGGGATAGGCAGAAAGAAAAGATTCATTTAAAAAAAAAAAATGAGGGTGTTCGTGTGCGTGTGTGTGACTAAATGAGAGAAGAATGTAGGCTCTGTGCCTGGGACTCTGCAGCAACCGCACACGAGCACAGCTCTGTGTACGCTTGCGCATCTGTGCGTCAGCAAGCAAGGCAAAGGGAGGGAAATAAAAAATAAAAAAAAAGCCATGATGAAAGTGAAAGGGAAGGTCACTTCCCCTTCCCACACATCATAAAACCGTGCCCTCTGCCTCTGTTCTCCTCCTCCTCTAACGATTCTATCACCTCTCCTCCGCCGCCCTCATCCTTTCTTCCTCCCCTTTCTTCTCCTCTCGCTCCCTCTCCAGCATTAGCATCCCATCCAATCTGCCCGGCCGCTAATGTATTCCAGCCTACAAAGAGCTGAGAATGGAGGAAACATCAAATGAATAACTTATGGGGGGGGATCGCTCTCACCTGCTAAAAGCTAAAGAAGGCCAAACAAAATAAGCAACTCCCGGGGGGGGGACGCCGGCCCGCCTCCCCCAAAGTCCCCACCAAGTTGGAGAAACAAGGACACCGTCGATGTTTTTGATGCTTGCTTTTTTTTCGTTTTCTTCAGGGAGGGGGCTGGAGTACGCCGACAAGGCCGCCAGCTCTCAGAGGAAATCTTTAGGTAGGAAATGTCTTATTTTTTTTCTGTTTTCTCCTCTCATTTCTTCCCAATTAAGATGGGTGAGGTTTTCCAGCCCCGTGGGACTCACGGCTGTGTCTTTTAAAGTCGTGTTTGCTGACTGTGCGTCACCCGTCTTTGCCCTTTTTGCATCGGTTTTGGCGTGTAGCCGCACGTTTTCCAAACAGATTTACTTATTCAAGTGGTATTCCGGGTTAATCCGAGTGATTGTTCTCACACAGACAACCCTTCAGACCATCACAACAAGAACAGACAGTATTTAATACTTCTGCCATTAAAGAATTAAAGCTGGATTATTATTTTGGGTTAGACCAAGATTTTTAAAAAAGAGCCAGCGTCTTTAGGATAACAGAGAGAACCACAAACTGAAGAGGATAAGGAGATAAACAAGGATAGGAAAAATGGCATGTGAGCAGTATCACCGACAATCTTTATTTAGGAAAAATCGGAGCTAATTCTTCCCGTTTGTTCACCTGTTGCGTGCATCGTTTTAAACCTCTCCATCATTCCCAAAGTGGGCAGCGCAGAGCTGTTGCTGCACTGCCTCCGGGTGGCCACCAGCCCGGGGCTAAGGCTAAAAAGATTGGCGGTTTCAGTGGCGGGGGCTCCATTTGTCTAGACAAGCACAGTTCAATTAGATTTCAATTAGTCGGACGGAGGCGGAGGTCAGAGACGCGGTGGGTTCACCCAGTAATTAATCCTGCCGGGGCTGAGCTGAGCCCGGGCTAAACTAGCATAGCGGGGACGTGGAGGTGGCCGGATGGGCACCGAGTGCACACACCCGGCGGGCGGGTGGGTTTCGGGGGGGTGGGGGGGGCAGAGTCTGCCAGCAGATCCCCACTGACCTTGATTCAATCCACGCAAACACGCACACACTGGGGGGAAAGGGGAGGGAGGGAGGGATCGGGGGCAAAGATAGCGATCTGGATACACACACGCACACACACACACACACACACACACGCGCGCACACACAAACGGTGCCCTAAGCGCATTGCAAAACAAATCAACAAACAAACACACACACAACTACTGAGAATGCACATTCACACTTTGAAGTACACAGATGCAGGGAGGGGGGTGGGTGGATGGATTGACCAGGGACAAAAGTCGGGAGAGATGGATAACCATCTGACAGATGGAGGGATGGATGAAGGGGGTGGCAGACTCGTCTGACATTCTTATGGAGGAACGAAAAGCCCGAGCAGAAGGACGGATGATGAAAGAGCGGCGCGGTCCCGCTGACCGAGAGGGATGGCCGGCCGTTCATCCGTCCGATGGAGAGAACGAGAGAGGGAGAGACAAAGAGCGGCCTCCCCGACCCGCGCACTGTCCGTCGGCCTGTGGTCAGACCGCTCCCACCATCTGCTGCCCTGCCCACATACACACACACACACACGCACACGCTAGCGCACCGAATTAGTGCGGCTGGCAGGTTACATCAGCGGCTCCAAGTCATATAACAAAGCTCATAGTCAGATCAGGATTATACGCCCGATCCGTTGGCGTCGACACTGCAGCCCGAGCGGAGCGCTGATGAGGGAGATTTGAATTCTTTTCATCTTTTGGACAGGAAAAAAAAAGAAAGAAAAAAGCTCAGCTTTTGATTTGCCACTTGCTCCTATTCGAATGAGCCGCGGCGACCCTGGACCAGCGAACATCCCGAATGAAAATAGGAAACGAAACATGGGAGAGAAAAGTAGGAAAATAAAGAAAAACGAGCGACAAAAGTCCTCAGGCGGGAGATGCTCGTGCTGACTTCTGCCTCCGCTAACTAGTCCGGAAGGCCGGCCTGGAATTAGTTTAGACTTTACAGCAATAAATGGACACTTCTCAAGGACACAATAGAGCTTCGAGCTGCGTTAGCTGCACCTACAAAGCATCGAAGCGTTTTTAAGGACTGAGCCATAAGCAAGTCATGCCATATGTACGCCACGACAAACATTTGTTGTTGCATGAGTGTGTGTGTGTGTGTGAGTGTGCGTGAGCGTTTCATCGCTCCTGTATTGCAGCAGATGGCGGCCCAGACTGTTAGGGGCGCAGTAAGCACATCACAAAAGGGCCAAAAAAACAGACTTCGGCCTCCCGCGTTTTCGTATGTCGTGTGCACGTTGGTGTGATAGCGTCCCGTCGTCCAGCACGGGAGAACCTGGACCGACCTGAGAAGGTGAAGGGGGGCGGGGAGGGAGGGAGGGAGGGAGGGAGGGAGGGAACGGTCAGTTGTGCGCAAACACAACAAGGAACGGCATGTGGGACAACAGTCGGTCACTATTTGGAAGGGGGCAGGACAAGCTAGCGGAGAATTAGGAGGGATTATCTGAGGGGTCGGGGAGAGAGGGGACAAGAGGAGCGGTGCCTGAAGCCTCTTACATGGATCACATAGCAGGTTGGAGGTGACACCCAGACCTTAACCGACACCTATGCGTCTGTTGGGGCGCTCCGCTGCCAAAAATACGTCTGTTGATCGCAACATCTGATTAAATTGCAAAGGGACTTGTTACGTGTGTTATGTGAGCATGCGGTTGCACAAAGACAGAGGCTTAGCTAGCGTGTGTGTTTAGGGGCGCCAAAGGCCGAGCACCCTGAAAAAAAAGAAAAAACGAGGCGTTCTTTCAAATGCAAGTGTACGACAAGGTGAAATGTTTCAAGATATGAGCGTATTTTTGTTTAAACGCTGTTCATATCTTTGCTGCTTTGGTGAATTGAGACCTGCCAAAGCACAAAAATGTCCGAAGAAGAAAAACGGTAAAAAGTAAAATACGGTGCTAAGGAAGAGAATTGGGCCCCTGAAGAAGAAAAAATTGAATTTTGCAACTTTGGACTTTTTTCCAAAACATGAAAATTTGTCTTTTTTTCACTTCTGACTATTTTTCTCAGAATTTTGATTTTCTTCCAAAACATGAAAACAAAATCTCTGAGATCTCAGATAAAAAAAAGGTCAGAATTCTGAATTTTATCTCAGAATTCTGACTTTTCTTTTAATCTGAATTCTATTTTTTTTTCTTCAGTGGCCATAATCCTCTTGCCTAAATACAATGATCATCATTTACTGTTTAAAATTAAGCCAATTGACTCATTTAAATAAAATATTTCCTATTTTATTAAGTCAGACAGGAGCTCCAATGCGTGCATCCTCATATTTTATCTCCCTGTGGGAAGCATGGGTTTGATCCTACAATCGTCTTACATGACAACAACCCTTTTCACTTTTCACAAGATGCCATGTGAAATGTTATGGTGCCCCTCCAGGTACGTCTTTGTAACAGCCCCCCCAAAAAATACAAAACAAAACAAACAAAACATTGCTTAGAGCCTTTGGTGTTGGTTTGCTAGCAGTTTTCCTCTTAGCTGCGTAGGTTTGTTCTTTCTTCAACATGTAATTACAGTCAAATGTCAATCAGATGAACAATGTGTGAACCATCCGGATGAAGTGCGGCGTGACGAAAAACAAGAATCCCTGAATCTGAACACTTTCCAATAAGCCTGGAGGTTACGCGAGTCTTCCTTAAACTACCGCCATCTGCCTACATCAGACTTCTGAGAGTGTTCACCCCACGCAAAGTCACTCCGGGATTCCTTATTGGCCCTGAAGGCTAAAAGTTAACGGTTCAATGTACATATCAATCTCTCCGAAGGGTCACCATGACAACACGAAGGGATGACATTACACTCTGTATCTCTGCAAACGATGACTCATAGATAGTCGGGCCGGTGTCCTGTCGCTGACCAGCCCTCAGCGGTCAGCGGTGGGACAGCAGTCTGGACCACAGGCCAAAAGAACAAAATTTTTCCCGGCCACGAGTTGTTACCGTCAGTTTCAGAGCCTCCATCTGAACAAATACGAGCCATAAACTTGTGTTTATACACAAAAAAACAAAATCAAGTTGTGCTTCTATTAGAATTATTATTGCTTTCCCAACAGGGGTAAAAATGAATGCTGCACCCCTTTTGCATGGTCCTGGCAAAGGTCAGGTGTGTGACAATCTGGTGTCACTGTCGCTGGTTAGCAAAAGACTAAGAAGCCATTAACAGATTGGGAATTTATAGAGCTATGCTGTCTTCTTTCATTTGCAACACGGCGACTGAGAATTGTTTCGCAACTCATCCACCAACGATTGGGTCTCGCCGGCTGCCACAGCGGATTCCAGTCAAACTTTTGTCCTCTGCTTTCAGAGTATTAGGTCAATCGACTTCCATCAGCCGCCGCGTCAGTCTCTCTGTCAGGTCGGCTGTCACCGTCGGAGCGAGCCACCACCGGCGGCACGGGAGGGAGGGAGGGAGGAAAACAGATGTGTGTCTGGGAGTCGTTGGGAGAGACACCATTTCTGCCCGCCGTGTTTGTCTTTTTCAATCTCCCCGCTTTGCCCCCTGGCATACTTTCTGCCTACAAACAAGCATTCACACGGTATAAGCAGGCATGTCCATGCATGGATGCGTTCACTCAAACCAAAAAAAAAACACCCCCAGACATTTTTTTTTCCCCCTTTACAGCTCCACCTCCTTTTTCTCTTCTTTTCTTTCGCCCTCGACGTCTTCGTACCCCCTCCCCTGCGTGTCTCTGAGACAAGCACGGACACATTCGGATCCAGCGCATTAAATAATAAGTGGCTGGTGAAATATTCAGGAGGAAAAAGGCCTGACGGAGGATGGCTGAGAAATGCAAAGTGTGTTGGAAGAGTGTCGGTGCCCGTTGGTTCAAACCGTGATGGACTGAAGGGAAGAGTGGAACTTCCACATCAGCCGTCATCTCGTGAGCCGTTTTAAAAGGGCCGGCCGCATCATTTCCTCAAGCCATCCCAGTTCCCATCACAACTAAGATAAGAGCTTTATTGTTCTCACAGTGGAGAAATTCACTCGTCACACATCGGTTTAGTGACTAAAGAGAGTTCAAAAGGAGGAAAAGGTGCATAAAGTACAAACAGCAAAAACAAACAAATAAAACAACAAATCGGAACTTTCTAGAACGTCTCCATGGTGGAATCCCTGCAGCACGAGCCTGTTTACAGCTAGCCGGGCCCTCCTTGTGTCGAGGCGCACGTTTTTGAGGCTCACTTTTTCGGCCGATCGCTCACATGGACTAAAAAAAAGAAGCAACCAAGCCAACAATCAGTCAGCAAGCCAACCGGCCGGTAAACCAAAATCCCGACAGTCAATCAATAAGCTAGTCGGAACGCCGGTTAGCCAGTCGCCGCGCTAGTCGGTCTGATAGAAAGCCAGTTAGCACTGCGGCTCACCAGTCCGCCGCCGGGCCAGCGGTGGATTACAAAGCAGGGGGAGATTGGCAGGCGCACGAGCCACTGGACTCCGTCCAAGCCCCGCTCAGATCGTTCCTTTTAATGGCAAAGAAAAGAACACAGGGCGCGGGATTTGTGGACAGAAAATGGCCTGTTTTTAATCAGGGAGCAGGCTTAATCTGAGAGGCTGCTGATGTCTGATCAGAAGTTGTGGGCTGCTCGCGGGACTTCTCTCAGCTCTACATTGTTCTCGTTTGGCTTTTTGGCTTTTAAATAAGGCCGTTGAAAGGCTAAGTCAAATTAAAAGTGAAGAGAGGGACGATTGGAAAGGGGGGAACAATGTCATGTGTGGGACTCTTGGCTGTTGAGTGTTAGCGGGGGTCATTAAAGCCACAAATGCTGGCAAATGTTGGTTAAAATAAAAAGAAGATGTTTGAAGCAGCTGCAGGAACAAAGCAAAAAAAACTGGTCCAATGAGTGTGAAAGCAAGCGGGCCGATCTGTGTGCTCCTCAACCCCCCACTAAAAAAATGATAAAACGGCCCAAATTAGCAAACTCATATACATAAACTCAGCCACACTGTGCCACCCAAAACATTAGACATACCAAATGTAGGAATACAAATAGAAAAATTATTTATCTTCCCCCGGTGGTGGAAATTCAAAAGTGGTGTGAAAACACGATGACTGAACTTGATCGGAAATGTAAGCTTTACTCTTTTCGTGTCCAAAAATAAAAAGATGGAGCCTTTCCCATCAAATTCCTAACGGACAATGGAATATTTTAACTGTGGAGCATTTATAAAAGTTCCATTCACTTTAAATCCTCAGATAGTCATTTGATTGTTCTAACTTAGACCAACAAAGTGGTAATTTATTGTAATATAGACAAAGATAAAGTTATTATTGCTGCTTACCTTTCTCCTTCCTCTTCCAAAAACTCACACTAAAACCCCAACAAGAACCCAACAAACACAAAACACACATCAGATATGCATATGTTTGAGGGACTGGCGTGTTTATGCATCACATAAGGGTTTCAGGAGGGGTTTCTGACTGCCTGCACCCCCGTTCTGCAGCAGGACGGCCTGCACAGCCAGCCATAAACAATAAGCCCCAGCGGCGAGCGGATCCAGGAGGCCTCCAACAGATGGTATGACCCCAAAAGAGTCCTGATTTCCACATTGTGGTGGAGGATTACGTGATGAGACAGATTAAGACAAACCAAATCCACAGAAGACAAGCGCCAAGTCCTCTGAGATGATTTGACCCTTTAAAAAGTAGTGCTAAAGTAGTAGCAGTTTAGAAAGAAAAGGGGGGGGGGGGTGGGGGGGGGATGGGGGAGTTACACCAAATATTCATTTTGTTTTAGCTTTGTTTTATGCATGAGCGTAGACACATGCACGCAGAGTTCTGATATCATTTTGCGCGAAAAAAAAGATCCAGCAGAACCAATTACGGCCTCACTCATAATTCGGCTCTTATTTTTAACCCCTTTCCCGCCAGAGAGAGGGGAGAACAAAGTCTCTTTTCTCCGATAGAAACACTGGTAACAACAGTGATGGACCTCAGACCTTGGACCGGGCCTGGAAGGTTTTCCTCGCCGATGACGCCTTTATGGGACCCAGAGAAAACGGGAGAAAGGGGCTGTATCCAAAGACCGCCGAAGGGAAATTGGACCATGACCTCCACCTGACACCAACGGAGAAATATGCAGCACCACACCCACAAAAGGGCGCAAACTTCCATGTTCACAGTAAACCATTAGTCCTCCTTCCAGGCAAACCACGTCTTTTCCTCCTTTTTTAGTGTTTTTTAGTCATAAAATGGAGAAATCCGGCACAGGGGGCAGGCGGATGAAACACAGCGTGTTTTTTTCTTCCTTTTTTTCCCCTGACTAACCAGGTAACGTATGAGGGGCTTTTAGATCACGGTCGAAATACTTTACAGCCTGAAAGAATCTATTAGCTCTTTGGAAAAAAGCGATTTAGAGAAAAAAAAAGGTTCCAAATCGTCTTTTTCAAAAGTAACCTTGTCTCATTTGCATGACGCTGAATACTGCTGTTGTATCAAAGGGAGTCTTACTAACAAGTGACGAGTTCTTCAGCCTCTGCCGCATTAAAGAAGTAACAAACGCCTGAGTAAGGATGTGTTTTTTTATGTAGATTGCATAAGTAACATGTGAGGTCTTTGGATTTTTTGTGACATCCCACGTACAATGAAAGCTTTTCCAATGTGAGAACCATGTCAAACTATTGTTTGATCATTCATCTTACATATGGTTTTTGACCCAATCCAGGAAGCAACAAAGGAGTAACCACACATAAAAGCTAAAAGTTATCATGAACACGCACACTGACTTTCAAATTTGGATAAAGCGGACCCGTTCGTGGACAAATACCAACGTAAAACCAGAGATAAAGTTCTGCCGGCGGGAGGAAGGCAACAGAGGAAGGATGGAGAGGGAAAACACCGAACGGAGACAAAAGAGCAAAACGGAGGATATCGATCTGCCCAAGTTGGCTCGTTGAACTTTGAACGTTGAACTTTATCCAAAAAGGCCGAGCGTGGCAGCAGGCAGCGCTCCGATTGGCTTAGAAAGGCGAGAACGTTCCTCCGTTCAGGCTCTGCTCTTCATTCGCATCTTCCATTCATTTTCATTTCTCTTTCAATCCCCTTCCCCGAGGCAGCACTTTTTGAAGACTTCTTTGCTTCTCCTTCATTTCTTCCCAGTCTTCTTTTGTTTTTAACCTCTCCCTGTTTATCGGCATCTTTCCAGTGGCTGGTTTATTAGTATTCTCTGTGTACACATAACAGTCCTCGTGCCTTCCTCTTGTGGATGTGTCATTCATAATTCTATGTGATAGCTGGGTGGATGGCTGGTTGGCTGACTGGCTGAGGAGCTTGGCTGCCTGGTTGAACGGCTGACTGCGAGGCAAAGTGGCCGCTGACCCGATCTGCAGCAGATACAAAGAGACTGGCAACCAAATCTGATTATAGCAACCAGATCAGGGCCCTTGCGAAATGAATGGCGTAAGCCCGACTCAGTTTAAGCCGTCATTCATACCTCCGTGCTCTTTAGTCCGCGCAACCTTTCGCTTACCCCCGCCGTTAAATTCATTACGAATTCTCACCCCTGGCGGAGGCTGAAACTGGAGGAGGTAAGGGACTTTAAAGAGGCGCGCAAAGGGACGCACTTGTACTTCGTGGCCTGTTTCGGGGCTAATGGAAATGAATTAAGGCGAAACTCGAGCGTCAATTAAACAGTCTGTACCGGTGCCTTGTGAGTTCTGCTTGGCAAACGGACATCTAATGAGCAAACTTCTGTTTCCCCCACACTGTTCTAGCACACACTTTAACGGCCACTCATTAGGTCGGAGGGACGAGCTTGCTGAAGGGGGGCAGGAGGGGGCAGGAGGTGCGTATCTGGGCATAACGGAGACGATCTGAGCCCAAACACCCCGCCTAACCTATAACAATCCACTTAACCAAAGGAACGCAGGGCAAGGGGAACCAGCCCGGGAATACATCTATGAGTGAGACAGAGGGGGGGCACGTGAGAGGAAAGACCACGGGGAAGTTGAAGGGAAGAGTGAGAGAATAGACCCAGGAGGAGACAGAGGGACAAGTGGGTGACAAAGCAGATCTGAGAAAGTGAAGGAACCACGCAGATGGGGGGGGGCCGAGAGAGTCGCGGACAGGGATGAGGAGGAGGAGAGAGGGGAATAGCAAGAAACGAGAGACACGCATAAGGAGGAACTCACCGGATGCCTGCCCTGAGGGTACATGGTCCCTGGAGAGGAGAGGCTCCCAGTCCGTTTGATGGCCAGGTTAGTCCCCTGGCCCTCCACTCCTCCGCCCTCCACCGGTCACACTCCCCCGGACACTCACTCTCCGTTAGTCCTCTGCCCGCTCCCCTCGGCTGGCTTGAGCTCAGCAGTTTCCACGCTTCTCTCCTCTCTCCCGTCTTTATCTTTTAGGGCAAAATTCCTGTTGACACACTGCCGGAAAACAGTCCGCGCGTCCACTCCTTTTTCTTGAACGCGCTCGACTTTAGCTCCTGTCTTCTTTTTCCCTCAGTGAAAGCCAAAGCAGAGTTTCTCCTCATCCGCCTTTCACAGAGTCGTCCACCACCCCCC
>JABUIW010000200.1:1593253-1610567 GCA_013363375.1 Menidia beryllina | reverse complement strand
CCCCCCCCCACCCCGGCCCCTTCCTCCTCCTGTGATCAGTCAAGGTCCACGCGCAATGACATGAGACAGAGATTCTGTCTGGGCACGCTCCCCTCTTTCACTTTTCCTCCTCCTTTTCCCACTCTTCTCCCCTCTTCTTCTCGTGCCCCCCTTCGCCCAGCGGTCCGACGGCGGGAACGCACGGGCATAAACACTCACTCAGCACCACGAAACAGTCCTCTTCTCAGCGCTCTCCCTTCCTCTGACACACTGAAGCCTTGACTGCAGCAGCAGGAGAGCAAAAAAATGTTCAAAAAGGAGAGGAAGAGGAGAGAGGAAGGAGGGAAGGGAGCGGAGAGAGTGAGAGCTTTGTTTTTAATTTAAACGTGAAGAAGACGGAGGGGAAAAAAACGCAAGAGGAAAGCAGGAAAGAACAGCAGGTCAGTGAAGGATCCAGCGGGCTTTTCAGCAGCAAGCCCTAGACTGTAATATATTGTGCCTGTTGGCTTCAACACAAACACGACAGGCTGCTAAAGCTCCTCTTAAGGTGGAACCGAGGAGATAGAGACTCCCGCTCAGGCGGAGGGGGAGAGAGAGAGGCAAGAGATGGATACATTTTCAATTGTGGTCAGATGCACAAAGCGATCGGTCACGCACAAAGACTGGGGCTCAAACGGAAATGGATCAAGATGCAAATGTGCAAAAGCCCGATTAGCCATCCACAAAACTCACAACAGCTACACAAACACACTCACAAGTGATTGCTCGGTTTCTCAGAGTGATGAACATGTTAGCCAGTTTGCACGATACATTACAATTCATATGTACAGGTTATATCTAATTATGCATAATAAGTTGCAAATCCAGGTTAATTGGTAAATGTTATTTAAGGCTTCCCAAACCAGATCCTGAGTATGTCTTAAAAGCATTTGCTCCCAACATCTGCTCAAACTAACTCAAAAGTTTATCAGGCAAAACCCTAAATTTAAAGCCACTCAGCGTCTTATAGTGTTTTACACCCCTTAAAATGTGTTTTCCCCTCTCTTTGTACGCAGTTGTTTTATTTCTAGCAGAAGGATGGGATATATTAGAAAAATAAGGAGGAGAGAGACTCACTTTTCTTGCGCCGGTCACAAAACTGTTGTCCCTTCATGTCTCTACAAAAGAAAACAGATATTTTGATAAGCAATTAAACCTTATTTTAAGTGGAGATAACTAACGAATAAGAGAAAGATGCATTAACAACATAAACATTATTTAAGTTGATTAGAAAATAGGTGAGTAACTTAACAGTGGATATAAAGAGCACCTTAAAGAGGCAGAGTCTCGTAACTAAAGACGGTTCCGCCACCCACAAATGTTGGTTATAGCTTTGTTATGCAAAGAGGAGGGCACATATGAGGAGGATCCATATTTACGGCGGGTTAGGCAGGGGTCAGTTCTGTTCAGAGGTCAGACGATTAGAAATATGACATTTTAAAGCATTAAAGACAATGGGTTCTACACTCTAGAGAGAAGAAGAATCAACTGGCTCGTAACCAGTGCTCGGATTAAAGTGCATTATGGTCCATGGAACTGGCGGTTCAGACATGTGGACAGATGCCCCCGGCGCTGAGAGGCGTTTACTGGTTTGAGAGCAGCATATGCTCACAACTGACCGCTCTTTAGTGGCATATTCCAGCAGGACAATGCTAAATGACACCCTGTACCTAATGTATTATCAGGTGACTTTAATTTATATCTATTAGGAAAATATTTGTTTTTCTGTTGTGAATAAAATATTGGTTTCAGGTTGAATTTTGTGTATTTTCTTGAATATAGCAGCAGCACTTTTTGCTTTAATGTTGAAAAGATAACATTTTGTTACTTTTGTTGTATTTCAGACCACCGTCGTGCGGTTTCTAGAGCTGTTCATCAGCTCAGGCTGGTTCAGATTTTGACCTGTATTTGACTCCCGTGTCAGTATTAATCTGAACTCCCTTAATCTGATTATTATACGATTATGGGATTTTGGATGTGTACTGGTTGCCTTTGTACTCCAAAGAAGATTGGAACAATGAAACATTTACATGCATTTCAAATATATATGTATATATTATGTTAAAAGGCACCAAACAAAACAGCAAAAATACATTCATTCAAAATATACATAAATACCTGAGTGTTTGATCAGATACTGTATTAATTGTATTACAGTTTTTTTTTTTTTTAGAACAGGTAAAGCATTCTATCTACTTTTGCTGGTTTTTTGAATTTTTTTAACTATGTGTTGGTGGTCCTGGTTAATAAACCCTTTAAATTTCATAAGATCATCTGAATTTGCACTCTAAAGCTCTTTCTCTAAACAACACTCAGCACAGAGATAGCGTGCCTTCTACAAATGAGCAAGATTGAATAGAAATTTCGGAACATAAATCAGGTTTAGAGCAATGCAATGTCGTAAAGCTACTTATGAAAACTGCGTGCGCTCCTCGAGAGGAACGTCCATTCACCGCCAGGGATGTAATCAAAATCAGTAAGTTGGGCATCTGAAGGATTACCACTGTAACACCCCAGAAATATCTCAGCCGGCGGCGGGATGCAAATGGGAACCCGACTACTTTCGAGTGCTGGCACTCGAGCAAATGTTATTTACAGGAGTACCAAGAATGGACCTGGACCATCTAAAACCCTTTTATTTAAAGACTTTCCAAGTACAGTGCGCCGGGCTGGCTCAGACATCTTTTGGCGCTGTTTATAATGAGTTTATCCGGGGCAGCTCTGCCTTTGAACTTGATCAAACAGCCATTAATCCGACACAGTGGACTCGGACACAGTCGGTCCTGGCATCCGTGGAGGATTTCCAGCAAGACTGGAACTGCATTTGAAAAACTAGGGGGTTAGCCAAAGGGCAGTTCCAAAGCCTCAATTAAGGACACATACAAACATCCTATTATACCAAACACTACAGACCCTTTTGGGAACGCCTAATGCTTTTTAATGTTAATCTTCCCTGAAAGTCACGGTCAAGTTTGCTTAAATGTGGATCTTGCACAGATTATACAAAAGGTGTTCTTGTTGGTGGCCTGCATGTCACTTTAATTGAGAAACCATTGGTGGAAAAATGTTGTATAGATATAGGCAAGTAAGTCTAAAATGAATTCAGGAAAATGATTCGTTTTAGTTTAGCTGGGGAGGTAAGGAGTTGTTGATGATAATCTGTAGATTAGCACATGGAAATCTGCAGTGTAAATCCATCTCATTCAGTACAGCAGGTAATAGGGTCATGATTTACTGCCGCCAACGGGTCAATTATTCAATCAACGAGGTCAAGAGCTGCTAAATACATGTTTAGTCTCTATGAACTAAGAAATCTATTAATAAATGTATATGTCACCTGGGATGATGAAACCAATCCATGCCTATGGGAAGTAATCCAAGATATTCGATTATCTAAAAGCCTTGTTGTTCTTCACTTTTTTGTAAAAGAAACATTTTCCTGGCAGTTTTTGTCAAACTAAATCTTTAGGATTATAGATTACTTGGTGCAAAATTCACAAACTGTGACATTTGGTTAAATAGAGTAGAAATAGACTGAAGTAGAGTTGAATCCTACACAATCTTCATCTATTTAAAAGTCATTTTTTAATGTAAATATGGGTTTTTATGTTTTAAATACGCACAAGCCGCAGGAGTGGACACTGATGAATAATGCAATAAAAAATAAAATATGTCTATGATAATATACTCTCAAAGGAGGAGATGAGATGGACTGAAATAAATCAAAGGGTTGAATCAGTGGGAGAGAGAAAAAGGGATGAGATAGTAGCGAATATTAGAATGAGATGAGTTGCATGCAGAGTTCTATGTTTATGCATTTTGTTCACAAATGTCCAAATATTTTCACATATTTCATAAGTAAGAAATCTTGAAATGTGTGCTGTCCACTTGAGTGGACATCTGGAAAAATCCGGGAATAAACACTTTTTTCAACGCCTTAAGAATATCAAATACTTTGGGGGAAAATGCTGACTGACACGATCATAATTCATGCAAAAAAGGGTTCAAACTGGAACACTCACATTCACCAGAAAGGGGTCGAGTTTGAGGTAAGAGATGGCCACAGAGGAGCCCCTTCCTTTGTCCAGGTCTGTCGTTCAGAGGTCAGTATGCTCCAAAGCATCTGCATGAGAAATATACCAGTGGATGAAGTTATTGATACAAAACAAAACAGTGCTGACATTTAAAGATTTTAATCAAACCCCAATTTTCTCCCTTATTGAATCTAAAGGTAAATCATGAAAAACTTTCATTTGTGATTGACCACAATCTATATAGTCTAATATTCACCACACTGCGTTGACTTGCTTGTAGATTCAAATTTCTACCAATGTCGTCCTGTTGAGATGAAAAAAAGAGGGAAAAAAACATGTGATTGACACCAATTTCTTTATATTTTACAGCTTAAAGCACGAGATGTGGACGTAAACATGTAAGAATGGTGACAAAAACCTTTTAAAAAAGAAAGCCAAGGTATCACTTAACAGAATAACATTTCCCAAGATCAAGAAGTTGCTAGACCAGCTCCTGCCTTCATCTATTACTGAAACTAAAAAGCTCATGGATGTATATTCAAGCTTTTCAGCATCTCATATGCAGCTTCCAACTAGTTTAACTTCATATTTTAACATTCTCATATCAGTCTTGATTGTTTTTTGCTTTTTGTTCGAACGGTGACTTCGTTTCCATGACAGCAATTACTCATTTTATGTAAACATCATCCTTAAAAGGCAATATAACACATGTTAAAAAGCTTATACATGTTTTGTTTTTTATCAGATGAACCAGTGATATGTTGGATTTGTCCATTTCTTATCGTGATATAAAGATCTAAGTTAATACATCATCATCATCCATGACCACGTGGGGCAGTGTTTCTACAAAAGTTACACTCCAGATCAGTAAAGATAACTTTGAACAGTCACTGGACAACAAAAATCAAAACAACGGAGTCATAAAACACCAAGATGAGTTCCTGCTGCATATCAAGTTGTGAATCAGAAAGAGGCAGCAGCCAAAATTTGATAAAACAACAAAAGCTACTCCCTGTTTACATCCAAACCACGAATCCCTTTTAGATTCTTACCAGGCTGGAGGTTGGACACCGAAAAGGTCAAAAGGGCGAGCTTCACAGAGAAAGACGCAAGCTGGCGACCAGTCAAGGCGAGAGACCTCCTGCTGAGAGACGACTGCGAGCACGCCGAAAGCAACACGACACGCCACCTGGCAGATCGCCATCAATTTTAATGAGGAAATTTGTACCTCCCGAAGGATGAACTTCTCCTGCTCCAGGCCCGCCGGCTTTCTTTACATACCTTCGGCTTTGTCTTTCCTCTTTCATGTCAAACCCCCACCACACACACACACACGCACACACACACATAGTCACTCAGTTGTGTCCCACAACCACCACCAAACCCCACCATTCTCCATGTAGCCCTAATCAACATTAACTAATTATCTAGAATGGATCATGACGGTAATTATTACCCAGACTCCTCATATTGGGCAGTGGGGCAAAAATACATTCATGCACACTGATGGAGACATAAACAGGGCTGCAGTGGCATCAATTCAAAGTTTGTAGTCGGGTTTATCGAGAAAAGGACATGAATCTGACCAAATTTGTCAGGTTCCACAAGCTTAAATTGACAGTATGAGCAAAACAAAAGAAATAAAGCGTTGCCATTTGATGCACAATACATTTTTTTCTTGTAGATTACTGCACATTTGAACTAAAAATGGCTCATTTGGATTTGAAATCCACCGAATAAGGTTCAAATCAGCTCCTCACATTCATCTTTAAGTCTTTGGCTGAGTCATTTTTTTTATTAATCCTCAAAAATAAGCCCTAAAAAATGGTTTACTTCCAGAAAATACCCCACAACATGAAAAAAACAACATGTTGTCACTGACCTTGTGTTTGAGAGCATCCAAATAGGAGGAAAAAAAAGCAGAAACAAAAAACTGATAACCATAATTGGCACAGTTCTAAAAGGAAATACTGGGACCTCAGCTCTAAAAGCCCCACACCGAAGCGCTAAATTACATTAGCAGGCTAATTAAAATTGTCAACAGACTACAGTTCTGAATATTTATTTGTAAAATAACACCAAGACAGGCCAAGTGAGCCCAAAAGGTGTTTATCATTACATGAGAGGAACCAGTGCTCCTTTTAACTGACATTTCTAGAGTTCTGCTTATCCGAAAGTAGCTAATATCTATCAGTGGCTAAACCAATCGAATTGTTGTCGAACTCTGGTATCAAACAATTAGCTTAAGACTCTAATGGCGCTTTCCCATTATCATTTACGGCTCTAGTTTCTAAATTACTAATCGTGTCCAATCAGAAAGATGGGCAGACTGGCGCGTGACGTCATTTATACGCGACATGAGCATTACAATAGAACTTCGCGGCGACTGCGCAGGAAATACTGTAAGACATTGAGGCCGGACAGCGGCGTTGTTTACGCTCACATAAATAATGAAATGGGACATTTAAACGCCATGAATTAAAGTCAATTCAAGCGGTTCTATATATAGTGTGTAAAAGCTATTTGTCAAGATTTTAGATAACTCTCGAAGCTCCATTATACCATGACTTAAAACGTACATTCCTTACAAAAGGTGCTGTCAAACAAGCTGTGACCAGTCTACAGTAAAAAGGCAGCAGTATTTTATATCAACCTTAACTCAATTACATAGGAAAACTACAATCAGACCGTATCACCTGTCAGATAATTTCGCATGTCTTCTATTTTATTCTTAAATCGCCTACATGCCCTAAAAGGTGAGAGTATTCTCGTTTCATGGTAACACGTCTCAATTTACACTGTAGAGAAAGATATCAACAACTCCTCTATTCCACCTTAAAAGGTTTTCCTCTGAGCGAAAACCCTATGCGGGCTCTGGTTGGGTGAAGCGCTGGCGCTTTCAGCCAATCACCTTCAGAGGACCCCACGTTGGCTCCTGATGCCATCAGACACTCCGGCCAATGGCGAACCGACCCAGTTTGTTAAGTGGGCATGGGCGATGAAGGGCGGAGGGAAGGTGAGGATGTCTGTGGGGATTGTGGGCATTGAAGTTCCAATTATTAAACGCGCGCGCGCACGCATGCGCGCGCGCAAACTTGCGCTGTCAGTCACGCAACATAAACGCTCGGTAAATTCTGCCGTTAATTTCAGTGGCTGCTATTCTTACCGCGCACACACGCACGGGATCCGGTAACACAAAATCTGCATTCTCACACAGCGAGCAAACACTCCAGAGATCCAGAGTAAAGATTTTCTCTTCCCCGCTAAATTTTTTCTTTCCTCTGCTTTGAACTGTGCAAAAAATGAAAATAAAGAGTCGCCTACAAGCGTCTGAATTAAGATAACACAAAATATCAGGATTCATAGGCATGAGAAGATGTTACACACAATCTGGCTGCACAGCAGTCTATTTGTGATGTGCGTTTTCATTTGTTTAACTCTGGGCCTGCATTGCGAATTGATGCATAGCTAAATCTTTAAATATGTGCAATACTAAGTGAACACACACACACATCTCAATGGCTGCTATTGCCTTTTTCCATTTAAACTCTATATGAACACACTCCTCCTATGATCTCTGTGCTGCTTGCTCCTCATCGGGGTGACACGGGGTCGAGCACTGTCAGAGAAGAATGCATGTAATTGTACCTTTAAGGTTCCAAGGCCTCGTCTCTGGGGGTTGGCGTCCTCAGAGGTTCTGCTGCTGTGCCTTTGCAGTTTGTCCAGATTTCGACTCGGGAACATTAAATGTACCTGGCACCAAAATATGAAAGGACAAACATGGGCCTTGGGGTCCGGTTATCAGCTAGAGCAGGGGTCACCAACCTTTTTGAAACGGAGGGCTACTTCATGGGTACTGAGTCACACGAAGGGCTACCAGTTTGATACACTCTTCTGAAATAATACATTTGCTCAATATGCTTTCAGCTATACTTTATTAATAATCATTAAAGATACTCATCTGTGACAACAGTGAAAACAAAATGGGAAACATATCAATATCCACCACTTTATCTCTATTTATCTCAGCAACTGTTAAATTTTCTAATGATCACTTACCGTACATCACTACATTTACATAGGAGTTTTCAATTTCACTCATTTTCACTAGCCACTGACAAAACCTTTTAACAAATCATGAACTATGTTGCACCATGTTTCAAAAAGTTATCAATTATCTAATGTTAAAGAAAAATCAACTCACTTATTAAAAAGAAATCTGAAATCTCATGACTAAATCTTTAACAGATTGGCATTGCATGCTGTTCACCAGTGCAGTGTAATCTGGTGTGTAACTTGACACTGCAACTGTGAGTGCATATTTCAGATGTGCTTATTCTGCCTGTAGTGCGCTGTAGTTAGCATGGTAGCTTTTGTGGCACGAAGTGAAGTGTCTCTCCACATTGTGCCGCTTTGCTGTCGCCACAGTTGGCCGCAAATCAGACACACGCAGGTTTCTTTTACAGTCGTAAAAAAGAACTCCTCCTCCCATTCGTTGTGAAAGTGATAAGTTTTCTTTCGTTTTTCTCCCATGTTTTGGGGGTAAGAAACTGCACCCATCTCCGCTGCGCCCGCTAGCTTACTCTCCACTGACACTGGTTTTGTTTTGTCACGTGCACAATACTGACCTTTGAACTAGAGAAAACCTAATATATAATGAACATATTTTTAAGATATTGTCATTTTAAATCAAATCTATATGAATGCAAGTGTGATTAAAAAAGAATAGCAAAGGAACAAAATTAAATTTTATACGCAGCTCACTTGAGTTGTGCTATTTTTAGAACAGGCTTGAGGGCGACTCGTGAGGTCCGTGCGGGCGACCTGGTGCCCGCGGGCACTGTGTTGGTGACCCCTGAGCTAGAGGGTACATTAGTCACAAACATAGCTCGGGAGATATGAATAAAACCACTTTCCCAGCTTCAAAAAGTGACATAAAGCTTTATTGACAGCTTACATGTATCTCCTCCACAAGAATCCTGTTGTAGTCATTAATGTGTGGCTGAGAAAATGCAGGGGGGGGGGGGGGGGGGGTATAACCTGATTGTTGGATGCAGGCGTGCCCAGAAGTGGTGAGATCATCACTTTTAAGCACAGAAATACTCCACTGACTTTGCCAGCTCATCTTTAATGCGCGTTTCCTTCCCTTCTTCCGGCCGACCCTAACCCCGACCTTTGACCTGAGACCCCGTGCGGCTGAATCGTCCGCCAGGTCGGCCGGGAGGCTCCTCGCCGGCCCTTCCCACCGTGGATCCGCCGCTCGCCGTTTGTCCCGCAGCCCGCACATCAGCCAGGGCGAGCAACAATAGCTGACATTTGTCACTGTCAATCGGGATGAAAGAAAAGGAGGGAGAACCCGACTCCTTTGTGGCTTTGCGTGCCGTAAAAGTTGTTGAAATGTTTCGTTTGAACAGGGTTCCCTTTTGTTAGATGATGAGATTGAGTGACTTTGCTCAAAAGGCCCATTAATGCATCTTTTTAACTCATTGACTGCCAGCCATTTTCAGAACAGAGAGGCCCATACTGCCAGAGTTTTTTGAGCATTTTGACTGATTTTTCAAGAGCCACAGAATAGTTTGTGCTATGACTGTGTAAACACGAACACACCAAAAGAAAGAGTAGACTCTCTTCTTTCATCAGGAAAAAAAATTTGTTTCTACCTTATTCCGTTCTTCCTCGACTTGCGTCTCACCGGCGACATGTTCTCTCATAGTGAACCGTTACCTTTTTCTTATTTGCCTACAGTCTATGCTCATATCCCATCAAAAGTGGCACTGCCCCCTAGAGGGTCAATTTGTTACTACATACTCTGTCTAGAAGCCTGATATTTATGGACAAGCTTTAGCAGATCGTCCCTCAGCCACTCTCGTTGAAAAACATAAAAGACGTCTATAGACGTCTTCGGCAGTCAACGGTTGGATTTGAATTGACGTCTATAGACGTCTTTGGCAGCCAATGAGTTATTAACTCACAAGGTTGATGTTTTAATATCGGAATTCTCACGCTGCATTTCTTGCGAGGCTTTTTTTAATCCATTTGAAAATTTCAAATTTAACCAAAATACGGTTGTGTGTTCCGTAACTGTTAGCTGTACATTCAACCCAATTTGTTCGAGTGTGACAGTGTCACAGAGAAAAAAATACTTCTATTTACGTCCCGTTTTGCAATCCAGCGCCTGTTCAGAAGGAACTTTGTTTATGAGTGATTCATTTTACAATCTGGAGGGGTGTCGGGGGGTTTGGGAGGGGCTTATGGCATCTCTCGCTGAGGACAGTAACTGCAGAGTGATTGGTGATTTTACATGGAGTCGTCAAACGTTTGATGCTAGTGGCTTTTTTATGAACGAGTCACTCCAGGGGTCCTGAAACTCGTTTAATCTAACGACAAAATCACTAATGAGGTCACTGTGCTCGTACACACCCCGGACACAGGATTGGATTACAGTGAAATCTATTGGTTTCTTTTGCTCGGCCACTTTTTTTTTTTTGCTTTGATTGGCTATGTAGGAATTAGACCAGTTTGGACTTTAAATGGTTTACCTGAAGATTCCTTGTGACCGGTACAGATAACGGGATGAAGGACGGATGGATGATGATGATTGTGTTATGGTCAATCGGATTTGAATTGGATTGAACGTGATATTTCCAGAACATTTTTTATGAGAGTGATTCAATTTAAGTAGATCTCTTTTAAAAATTGTTTAGACATGTTTTTACTTGACTTAGTCAAGGTTTCAATGTTCCCAACAGACATTATTCGTGCAGTTTCTTCTTTGTTTTTTAAAAATAAGATATGCCTTGAAAGATCTGGACTTGATATCCATCTCCAATTGACCTTCTCGCAACCACCCCCGGGGTGTCAGTCAGCGAGATGATCCGCAGATCCACAGAGCGGCTGTAACAGGAACCAGCCGCAGGAGAAACCCTACGCCTGTGATGTGGGAGTCTGGATAAACTCCAGTCTGGGTGACGCTGGATAAATGGGCGTCTATTCGCACACCGACACACGCACACACACACTTAGGAATGTGACTGCAATGCTGACAGGCCTACACACACACACACACACTAGAGGTGAATAAAACTGTCATATGTGTACCTGTGGCGTGTTAAAGGTCCCCGAGTGCCTGCAAACACATGTGGTCTCCTGACCTTGTCGTGCAAACATTTGGCTTTACTGTGTGTACGTGCGAGTACGTGCGAGTGTGTGTGTGGCTGCCTACGTCTTTGCTTCTTTCCTTTTTTTTTTTTTTTTCGGCTGCATTGACGTGTCTGGACGTAATTGTGTATACTTTTGCGAGATCAGCTCCACTTCCTGGCCGGGTGTGTGCAGCAACACCGTGCGCCATAATTAGCCTCATCCAGCCTGTTTCCTGCTCCCGAGTCTGTCACTCTCTGTGTAATGTGTGTGCGTGTTTGTGTGCGTTACGGTTTTGTGTTAGCTCTGTAGCCGTCCACAACATGAGGTCATAATAAAATAGGCTTAATGTTTTGTAGGGGCCGTTTCACAAATTGCTGGAAGTTTGCAGCCGGGGGACTTAAACGTGTGCCAGTCATTGAGGATTTAGATTCATTCGTTCATTCTGAGCATCCTTAAATGAACGGCGAGCAGATTTTAGGACAACGTGTGTCGTCTGACGATGCTAAACTCCTGAAGAGGAAAGCGCATGACGAGGTAAACGCCCATCATCTGTTAGATGCTAGGGGAAAAGGCAACATAAATATAATATATCCTATTTGTGTTCCTCTGAATTCCACTTTTGTGTTTTTTTTCTGCACACCAGGCTAAATCCTTCTATGTAAGACACAGATAATGGCAGATTTTTATGGCAGAATTTTTCTTTTTTTTGGTTTTGTTAGAATTTGGCTATAATTACTCACTTTAGCATTGTATGCTATCACGTGATCTATGTAAGTTACTGATTGTTTTATTTTCTTTTATCACTATATTTTCTGTTGAAGTCTCTGGTTGTGACCACAGACTCTCTCCTCTGTCTTTACCTTTCTATCTTTTTCTTTTTCTGTTGCATTAGATCAGGGGTCACCAACACGGTGCCCGTGGGCACCAGGTCGCCCGCACGGACCACACGAGTAGCCCGCAGGCCTGTTCTAAAAATAGCACAACTCAATAGTGAGCTGCATCTAAAATATAATTTTGTTCCGTTGCTATTTTTTTTTTATCACACTCGCATTCATATAGATTTGATTTAAAATGACAATATCTTAAAAATATGTTCATTATATATTAAGTTTAAGTTTTCTCTAGTTCAAAGGTCAGTATTGTGCACGTGACAAAACAAAACCAGTGTCAGTGGAGAGTAAGCTAGCGGGCGCAGCGGAGATGGGTGCAGTTTCTTACCCCAAAAACATGGCAGAAAAACGAAATAAAACTTATCACTTTCACAACGAATGGGAGGAGGAGTTCTTTTTTACGACTGTAAAAGAAACCTGCGTGTGTGTGATTTTCGGGGCAACTGTGGCGACGGCAAAGCGACACAATGTGGAGAGACACTTCACTTCACCACAAAAGCTAGCATGCTAACTACCCACCGGGAAGCGCACTACAGGCAGAAAACACACATCTGAAATATGCACTCACTGTTGCAGTGTTAAGTTACACACCAGATTACAATGCACTGGTGAACAGCAGGCAGTGCCAATCTGTTAAAGATTTGGTCATGAGATTTCAGATTTATTTTTAATATGTGAGTTGATTTTTCTTTAACATTAGATAATTGATAACTTTTTGAAGCATGGTGCAACATAGTTCATGATTTTTTAAAAGGTTTTGTCAGTGGCTAGTGAAAATGAGTGAAAGTGAAAACTCCTATGTAAATGTAGTGATGTACAGTAAGTGATCATCTGAAAATGTAACAGTTGCTGAGATAAATAGAGATAAAGTGGTGGATATTGATATGTTTCCCATTTTGTTGTCACTGTTGTCACAGATGAGTGTCATTAATGATTATTAATAAAGTATAGCTAAAAGCATATTGAGCAAATGTATTATTCCAGAAGTGTGTAGCAAACTGGTAGCCCTTCGTGTGACTCAGTACCCCTGAAGTAGCCCTCCGTTTCAAAAAGGTTGGTGACCCCTGCATTAGATCCACGTCTTTACGTCAACACAAACACACACCATTTGTTATCACACTCAAATGTCATCTGCATGAATTAGGACCTGGCCTGTTCATGTCCAGAGGTAACTAGCCAATAGGACTTGGTTGTGTCCAGTTTTCCTTTGAAGAGGTGGATAGATACGAGAGGCCTCCTTTAGCTAAATGACAAAGATGCACCTATTTTCATGGGATTTTGTCGGAAAACTTTCTCCTCTGAAAGTTACAAAGCAGTCACAAATATGGATGTGTGGCTGTACGGGTGTGCACACTTTACATGTGCAAAAGCTGCAGGCTGTCTAAGTCTGTGACCAACCGGGACTGATACAGACTGCAGCAAACACAATGTGTTCCCCTCTTTCATCGTCAAAACTCACTACCTCCGCACGTATCTTTTCTTTCCTAAACATTTATCTGCACATGACCTATATCTATATCCATCAGTCTGTCTGTTCATTGTCACCTTTGTTGGGAACACCAAGTCCCATGTACACATGTAAGTTTTTCATTTCTAAGAGTAGTCAAGCAGTCAAACAGTGAGAATTGTTGGGCGTCTCTAAATAACTTCAGTCAGGTCTGACTTGCTCTTTATGAAAAGCGCTGTGAGAAAACTGCTGTTGTGATTTGGCGCTATAAAAATCAAATTGAATTTAATTGAATTGATATCTGTTTTGTATTTTAAGTAATCATTCAACTAATTACTTTTCAAATCACACTTTCTTTTTCTTTTTTTTTGCCGTTTAACAAACCAAATTATGAAAAGAAAAGAAAAAACTAAAGATTCCTTTGCCATTTCTTTTCCCTCTTTTGACTTTCTTCTATTCCCTGTCAGGTCCGCACAGTCAAAAGTGTCCGATCCCACCATCGAGACATGAAAATAGCTTTAAAATGTCGAAACGTTCAAGTCGTTTCACTGTTTAAGGGAGAAACGGGGAATAGTGCCATCACGTCATAAATAGAAATATCCAGGTAGAACTGCCAAATCTCAACACCGAACTCCTCTGCTGGTGGCGTCTGTTAGCTGGGGGAGGATTGGATTTGAGATTTGAAGCAGCACCCGCAGGCACAGTTTTACACAATATTTCTTCAGGCTCTGTAGCAGAAAAAGAAACGTTAAGGTCGGTTAAATGAAGTCCTGAGGGAACGTAATCAGCTTCTTCACGTATCTTAGTTTACACATTGTCCAGAAATGCGACGGACGCAGATGGAATAACGATGAGGTATTAGGGGGTTTGCAAATGAACAAATAATTTAATGAGTTACTTTTCTTGGAAGCTGCGTTAAAATTAAACAACACATTTTCATAAAATGCACCCAGAGGTGGGAAGAGTTGTCGGAGCTGGATTGCTCCGTGCTAATGTTAGCTTTATTTTGACGAGAACTTATTGCATTCCCTTCCTTTGTGACTGGTCTTTATCTTACCAAGTATTTAAATGAGATGGAGGACATTTGCAAAATCTTAGCTTACCTGATAGCAACCTGAATTTTCCTTTTGTGGCCGTGGTTACTGCATAAAATCTAAAGAAAAAGAACAATATTACACACTATATGTTTTCAAATAAGCTCAAAATGGGCACACTTTTGCTTAAACCATCACTCCACAAGGCAAAGGCGTCTTGAGTATTACGTTGGTTATGCTTCTCCGGATCATTTCCACAGATAAAAGGAAAGAAAAACAATCCTAAGGGTGATAAGCAGGTCGTTTCTGTGTCCAATCTGGCCTTCCTTGTTGTTGCTTCATCAATGACACCAGTCAAATAGGAAAAACTCCCCCCCCACACACACACACACACACTGATTTTGGCTTCCTCTTCCTCCTCTCCCTGCCCCTTCTCCTCCTGCCTGAAACGCGCTGGCAGTAAAATGCTTTATGGAAGCGAAACGTGCGCTGGCAGGAGTTGCTGTGACCAGATGCACCCCGAAGCAGAGTGTTCGAAAACACACAGAGAGGTGAGAGGCTCTGGGAGCGAGCAGATGCGTGTGTGTGTGAGGAATGCCTGATGGTGTGTGTGTGTGTGTGTGTGTGTGTGCAGATGGTTGATGTCAGCGCTGAAAAATGTAGGATGCCATGTTTGGAGACTCCCGCGGGATATATTGTTGTTCAACCGGCGTTACGGAGCGCGCACGTGATGAACACACACACACACACACACACGCACGGAGGGGCACAACGTGCGCGTGGGTCTGTGTGAGTGTGTGTGTGCAGGAGATGCTAATGATGTCTGTTGATGTTGAAACCCTAACATAAACAGACAAAAAAAACTAAACAAAAAAGATCCTTTTGTTATTTTGGATTTTCCTCTCACAGATGTCTTGACATATCAGTTTGGGATGTCTTTGTCAATCAAACATGAAACATACATATTTCCAACAAAAAAGTTCAAATCTTTAAGCTAATTTGTTAAGTCACTGATGTTTATTTGAAGAGCTGAATAGGACTGAGCATTTGTCATCTCCTTTATTTTTTAGCTGGTGTTGGTTATAACAAATTTAACAAATAACAATGACCTCGACGGAAGATGGCAGTTATAAACAAAAAAAGTTTAGCAAGTTTGGGTGAGTTTCATGAGAAAAAGCTTAGCTCTTATTTGGTCAAAACTGTCAAATAAGTAAACTTACCTAAACTCTCTTCCAGTTATTTTATTCAGGTTGCTGTAGCCTTAAGACAATATATTAATGAGGGTTAAAATGGAACATTTTAAAGCGTCCAAACCATTTAAGTTTAGATTTTCTAGGGCAATTTCTAATACTCTGAAATACTACTCAGAAATTTGACTTCATCTGCTTGTTTTTAGATTTTATTTTATTTTTTGGGGGGGGTATTTCACATGGGTTTCTTTTTCTATGGAGTGTTGCTTTGAAATCCTGTAAATCATTTCAATGGGGACAAACCAGGACAATGGAATGGTCTTGTTTTATGCATTCTCTAACCATCATTTTTGTCACATGACAAGCCGCAAGCCAAACGACTGAGTGCTCGTGGCCTTAGCGGAACAAAACCACCCACATCACATCACATCAGGAGAAGTTTTGAGCCCTTTCTTTTCCAGTCACCGTGCTGTCATGAAATTCCCAAAAGTAGCTGCTTAACTTTTGACATCGCCATCCTCGGGCGTATAGTGTTTAACATGTGGCTAAAGACAAACTAAGAAGCAAACAGAAATGACATGCCGGAATTCTACGGAAGAGAAAGAAGATCTGTGACTTTCTCAGTTTGCTCGTTTCGCAATCACAACTGGGGTTTCCGTCCGTGTGTGCTGTTTCTGTTTGCCTCCGCGTAAGATAAAGAGACAGAGAGAGCAGAAGAGTGATCCTAGAGTGATCCTAAATCCCCACCATAAACATTACTCCACGGTTCGCCCCCCCTCCTTCCCTCGACGCCGTGTTTGTTGAGCTAGGCGTCGTGGACATTAGTGTGCCAGGACCGTTTGAGCAAACAGGGCCCGGGCTGAGCGGGATCGGACTCTGGGCTAGGTAATGGAAACTGGCAGCGAACCGCTGTGACAAACCCACAGAGAGCTGAACGCGAGCCAGAGCTCTCATTAAAGCTCCATTTTTCTACTTTGTTTCCACTATTCTCGGTCAGACGCAGCTGTTTAAAACAGATGATGCCTCACCAAACATGGATCTCTCTTTTTCCGCGTTCAGCTGGATCTCATTGGCCGTTATCCGTGCACGGATCTCCTCTGACCTACACATTAGAGTATGTTAGCATGCAAATCGGAAGATGATATTTTTGGAAATGGATGCTGTTTCTGTGTCACTGCAGTCAGAGCGTGCACTGTTTCTAAAAGATGAACACGGCAACAGATGCGCGCGCACGCTCCAGCACAAGTTGGCGCACGGCCCGGGCCGTGTCATGCCAATTAAGTTCAGAGTCTAGAAGCGTTCCACCAGGGACTTCCACTTCAGACCACAGTATTAACCCTATCCCGAACCCCGGAGCCAAACACAGACCCGCACAGACCCACACAGACCCGTACAGACCCGCACAGACCCGCACAGGCCCGCACAGGCCCGCACAGACCCGCACAGACCCGCACAGGCCCGCACAGACCCGCACAGACCCGCACAGACCCGCACAGACCCGCACAGACCCGCACAGACCCGCACAGACCCGCACAGACCCGCACAGACCCGCACAGACCCG
>JABUIW010000200.1:1561325-1573253 GCA_013363375.1 Menidia beryllina | reverse complement strand
AATAAAACCCACAAAAACAGGAACCTTGGGTTCCTTGGGTCTGTTTCTTCTGAACCTGATTCAGTGTAGGACGCCTCTCATCAGGGCCCAGGAGGAGGAGGACTGGACAGCTGGCCGCTGGTCCGAGGGCCTCTTTTCTGGTCAGAGTGTTTGGAGGAGTGGTGGGGGGCAGAACCCAAGCTGATGGAGGTCCAGTGTCATAGTCCGGTCAGCAGAAGTCCAGTCTCTGCTTCCTTATATCCAAAGTCACCACAGTGGTCTGGCAGAGGGTTTTAGAGCAGTGGTCCCCAACCTTTTTTATCACCGCGGACCGGTCAACGCTCGACAATTTTAGGACGGACCGGACCAACTTTATTTTTCCAACTTTATATTACACCGAGTGGCCTCAGTTTCTTGAAAGAAACTCTCCAAAGACATCTGTTTTCTACTAATTTTTCAAACTTGTGCGTTAAATTTTGGGCGCCCGAGGAACCGAGATGTAACCGAGAGAATGCGGTCTTTTTTCAAAATAAAAGATTGTACAAATTAAAAAGATTATTCAGACTGTATATACAACACGTATACAATACAACGGAAACGATTCATCATTACTTGGGCGGCCCGGAGCCAGCTGATCCACGGCCCGGGACCGGTCCGCGGCCCAGGGGTTGGGGACCAGTTTTAGAGGACTTGATGATCCCTTCTGCTGAGGATCGGTATGAGAATCCACGGGTTTTTACGTTTATGCATTTCAGCAGACATTTTTTAAGCGATTCTTTATTTTCAGAGGAAAATGAGGGGCAACGAGGCAGCCATTAAAGCAAAGGGATTCCTAACCTACTGAAGATAGGCATGTCTTAGAAGTATCTTAGTATCGAATTTTAATTGATTCAATCCCAATTTCTTTTCTTTTTTTCTGCAAATACTGAAAGGTGCATGGTGATTTCTTCATAATATTCTAAATGTTTTAATTCCTGTTTGAAAGTTTTATGACCTGGAAGCAGAATTGTTGTAACAGTAAACAAATAAATACTTTAAATTGTTTAAATTGTGGGCACTGAATCTATAACCTATGAAAGTTGAAAAAAATGGAATAATGAAAATTAAACTTCTCCATGATGTTCACATTTTAAGGAAAGGGTCTGTAGGAGTGAGTTAACCATTAGGATCAGGATACAGTTGCAAATAAAACAGTCAAAGGCGAGAGGAGATGTTTTTTTATTTTTTATTTGATTGACTTTATTTGTAAGGCACAAGAAGTCCTTCCTTACTGCAGAACATTTCATATCATTTATAGTAAATTTTTGTTGTAGGTTGTTTCTTAATAGTTTCTTTTTTTTTTTCTTGTGGCTTGTTTAAATGAAGCTATGATTTGAGACACAAAACATGTTTTTTTTTGCCAAAGTACACAGTTTTAGTTTTACATTATACACAAAATAAGTATTTAAAAAAAGACCTTTACAAAGCTCATAACGCTTACAATGCTTCACGCTATGATGGCAGGTAATCCGGGGGGGGGGGGGGGGGGGGGGGCTTTAAAGAAGATGAGGCAGGATGGGGGCAGATCAGAAAGGACAGGGGCCAAAAGGTTATAAAGATCAACAGACTGCAGTCTACCCCCCCTCCCCTCCCCTCCCCACGGTGTCACATCAGTTTTGTAACACAAGATCACAAGAATCATCCAGAACAGACAAGAGAAGATGCAGCCATATACACATAAAGCTTTCTATGTATAAATAGAGAGGCGAGCCACGCCAGCTACTGGAACAGATACATAGAACTTCATTTGTATGTTTAGAACATCAGCGTCTTAGCTCTCCTTCTAGTTTATATCGAGCACTATAGAAAGAAAAAAGGGAGGAAAAATATCGAGCGAGCTGATCACAAAGTTCCGATCAAACATTGTTTTAAAAAAAAGAAAAGAAAAGAAAATGTCTCCACTAGAAAGAAATCAACCTCGGGTCCTCGCAGACATGCATCGGTACGGCGGAGGGGGGGGGACCTGCACAGGTCGGCCATTTGCTGAGAGGATGAGAGACTGTTTGTGTTTTTTTCCAAGACTAAAAAAATGCTGTCTTCAGAGGTCCGGCACGACAGGGGCTCAATTAACCACAAAGCTCCGCATGCTGGAAAACTGATGCTACGAAATTCGGAAAGCGATAACACAGTCTGTGAAAGATGGCGGAAAAATCGGGGGTGGGGGGGGCAGGCAGACGAATTCGAGCAGCTGAACCTGAAATGTTTATTTGAGTGTTTCGACTGAGGCTGAGCTTCAAATTCGATGCCATCTACTCTCTTTTTTAAGAATAAACGCTTGAAAAAAACGATTTGGCTTCCCCAGAAAAACAAGTTTCTCTGCGAGCCCTGCACATGCACAGGCCTACACCAATTTGCCTCGTGTTGAGGAGGCCACGGAAACTTCATAAAAAAAACATCAAGAGGACGCCATGCAAAATCCTCTGGGAAGGAAGTGGAAATGCTTTTGGCTAACTTTACCTGCTATGGGAAGATTAGCTAGGATGTTTGTACTGCTCAGTCGCTAATGCTTATTGGACAAAAGGCCTAATGGAACCACAGCCGTGGGAGCCACTTGATGGTTTTCCTCGTCCTAGCAGCTGCGGAAACGTGTGGATCTAACTGACGGATTTCCTCGGTGTGGCGTTGAAAGCACTGACCACAAATCCTCGAATTTGCCGAGTGACAAATGTGTCCGAGCGGCCTGGTAACGTACAGTGTTTGAGACGGATTTACGGCAGCTGGGGTTCTTTTCTTTTCCCAGCTCGTCTGTAAAGTGAAGCGTGAACCGGGAAGATTCATAAACCCCCTACGGGCTTTTCGTAAAATCAAAGCGGACGCACTTTTTTGCGGCGCCGATTTCACGCAGAAAAGAATCTCCAGCGTCTGAGTATTGAACGGTGCACTCGGTGGGAAAGTAATTGTCCTTGTTTTGCCCGGATTGCGAATCTTTAAGAGAAGGACTCTACAAAGACACACACTGGCCTCTGCTGCCAGCATTCTGTGGAATGCTGTGCTGCCCCTCTGGAAGGGATCGAGGAGGATTTGACCAACGCACCTCACAGGGGTCAAAAGAGGACCAAACTATTTCTATTTCACCAAATTAATTGAACTTTGTTTTTGATACTTTTTTTTTTTCCTAAAGTCATGTTCTAGGCCAATGTTTATCCACTTCCCTGATCTTTTACAGCCCCTCGTTAAGCCTCAATGCCCACTTTCAGTGTGAAATAAAGCTCACCGTTCTGAAGGGCCAAAACTGCTGGTCTCGTCTGGATTCTTGATTTAAGGAGACTGACCTTTGGGGGAATCTTTAGCTTTGTTTGATGACTTTACAACCTGTCAAGGAATCCCTGAAAAGCCTGTCTGTTTGACGTGGAGGAAGCAGGGCACTCGGCCTTTGGGATCTGCCCTACCAAACAGGGACCTGTGTGGAACCAGAGGGGGAGAAAGTGGGGCATTTAGAGGGGGAAAAACCCAGACTAAATTGGAATGAGAAGCAAGAGGCAGAAAATCAGGAAAGAAGTATGAAATTCTGATTTAAAAAAAAAAAAAAAATAGTCAGGAAAACGCAGCTTGAACACAAAAGCGGGGCGGGATTCAAAGTAAAGAGAAGAGTTTCCACAATAAAGCAGACAATGTCATGGTGATAGACAGGGAGGCAGATATTGAAACAACCCCTTTACTGTAAATATGACGATACCAGAGTGCCAAAGCTCGTCCCATAATGGGATTAGGAATGGTTCTGAAGCGGGAGCTGTGATGATGGGATGAAAGTCCATGTTGGGAGGGTCAAAGAGGGGGAGAGAGACTAGGAAGAGAGGCTGGAGGGGTTGAAGAGGCTCAGATCCGGGGGTTCAGGTCTCTGGATAAAAGCAGAGCTGAGGGGGGAAACACCATCTAATCAGACTTGTCTCCGTCCTCCTCGCGGTGACTGTCGACGCCCTCGCGGGAGGCTTTTTCTTCTTTGGCCAGCTGGGCCTGGGAGGCCAGCAGAGACGAGAGGGAGAAGAGGCCGGAGGAGGTGGTGACGGCGGGGAGGGTCGGCTGGCTCAGGCCCAGGGGCAGGGGGGTCATGGGCAAGGCCAGGCCCTGGAGCTGAGACAGCTGGTGAGCCTGGAGCTGCTGCTGTAAGGAAGACAACCAGACACAGCTTAGGCACAGACGGGACGCCGAGCACGCGGCGTCCAGCTAAAGCCCGGTGCGAGTCAGAACGGGGAGTCCGTAAGCCGGCTGTAAAGCGCGCCCTGAGGCACAGCGCTGACAGACTGAGCTCAACAGGATGTCACCACAGAGGCACCCGTAGTGGTGGAAGATGAAAAGTCAGCGGAAAACATTTCCTATTCATAATTTATGGAATTTTCAATACGTGCAATTAGCATCGAGAGAACCCCGTGCCGCCGAGAACAGCGCCAGGGGAAAAAAATCTTAACGGAAAAAAAACATCTATTGGCACATACAGTGAGTTTTAATTGAATTTACAGAAATTTGCCGATTGCACACACTCAAAATGATAAACCCTATTTGTTTTGTTTTTTTCTGACCGATTTAACAGCATCAGGCGACTTCGGCTACACTCAACGGCTCTGCTTTAGATTCAGAACCCGACGGCTCCATGTGCCTCGAATGGGAAGGATACAATTATAAGGATCAAAGTGACATTTTTAGCCACAAGTACAGACCTTCTGTGATCCAACCAGAACACAAAGACAGGAGAAACTCTGTAATCTATTCCTCACAGTGATGGGGAGGGGGGAGGGGTCGGGCTAGCCTATATTGGACTCACAGCACAATGATGGCGCATCAACAATAGCCAGCTCTGGGATGATGATGACGATGATGCTGAGAGACAGCTCACTTATATTAAAGCCGCAAATATAAAAACACTGCAGCCCATAATATCCAATTAGCAGTGATTCAGTGTTTTAGACGGAAGCCTTCCATTATAATCCTAATACATGATCAGATGCTTCCCGGAGAAAGAGTGCTACCAAAGAAACAACCAGATTAAGGCTTTTGGACGGGGGAGTGGGTCATTTGACACACAACTCATTCTCGGGAGCAGATTTGTCGCACAAGCACAACGCCGATAAACAAAGCGATTAAAGCAACAGACAATCGATCACGCCGATCAATATTCGCATCTCTCAAGCCGTCGGCAGACGGGGACGGAATATCGTACCCTTATGATGGAGTTCATCTCTGGAGGGGTGACCTGCTTGGCCCGCTCTATGGCTGCCAGGACCTGCTGCTGGTGCTGCAGACACAGGGCGTGTTTAGGGGGGGGGGGGCAGGAGAAGTTAGATCAATATCAATAGTCCCAAAAGACTCCCCAAATGCACCTCCCCCTCTGGCCTTTTAGCTATTAATCCAGTAGCATATGAACACACACACACGCACACACAGGGGTACAAAAGCCTTGAGTGACAGTGGAGAATGGATGGTCGACTGGTGTGCTGTAATGGGTGGGGGTCATCTCCCTCGTGGGCAGATAAGAGCGCGGCTTATCTGAATCACACGGCCATTTATTACACTGGCAGAAAACACACACACGGACGCACACAAATAGGGAAAGAAGAGCGGAGTGGCAACGGGGGGGGGGGGAAACCTGGGAGAGGAAGAGGAGGTCAAAGTGGAGATCGGAAAGTGAAAACTGAGGCTGGGAGCCGGCGCGGGAAGAAAGGGATGATAAATGAAGGGTGGAGAAAGGAGGGATGCTGAGCGAGGAGTCACAGAGGTGGAGAGGTAATGAGGCGGCAATGAGGCTGATCTCATTTCAGGATGTAAGCAGCGCTGCGGGTCAGGGGGTCAGGGTGAGTGTGCTTACCTCCTGAGACAGGTAGGGCAGGACTTGTGCGCAGATCCCGTTCAGTCTCTTCACTATTTCAGCCTGTAGAGAGAGAGTAACCCAGTTCAAAGACCACTCTTATACCTTAAAGTAGTGTAAGTTTAACAAAGCTACACAACTACACACCTAAAAACGGCTTCTGTCACCTTCTTTTGTGACCTCGTTGTGGCATTTCGATGATTCCTGACCCTTAACAACCTCTAATTTCACTTTTTTTGTGCCCGCAATACAACTATTAGTCTTCTAGGCTGTGGAGGACACACCTATAGACAGGGTTAATACTCATTGGTCAAAGCGCCGGTTTCCAAAAGAATAAGAACAGGTGGGGTTACCATGGAAACACGGATAGCGAAGTGTTTTAGAGATTGCACTGAAGTTTAACGTCTGTTCTGACACTATACCCACAATAATTGGATGACGCTATTCTGTTAGACTATGGGAAAATAGCTCTGTAGTGTTTTTTTTAGCAATAAGGGAGCTTTACTGCACAGTGCAAGTGCTGACCGCCCGGTGTGGCCAGTTTCCCTGTTTAAAGGAAAAAATAAATTATGTATATAAATTATATAATATATATAATACTAATATGAATTCTGTATAAATTATATATAATGAATTATGTATATTTATGCAAGAGCTCTGTGTTTTTTCCTGGAAAGTTAAACCACTTTGGAATATTCATACAGTCGTGAAAGGTTCATAGTTTTTTTTAATCAAAAGTATTGTCAACGGCATTGATTGGCCAGGGAGTCACATGATTAGATGGCGACTCAGTCATGCGGACCCCCGTCTAAGAACAAACGTCCGATCCCAGACGTTAAAGAGTAAAGTGAAGGCTTCCTTCAGCGCAGAGCTGCAGAGGTGGGGGGGGGGTTGACTGCCAAGTCCCACTTCATTATTCACCAAATCATTTTCCAAACGTACACCGGAGCCAGCTGGGAGTTAGCAACGCCACGTCTCCTCTGCTGGATCCCCGAACGCATCACACACCTGCCGTTTGGATCTAAGCGTCCCCGTTTCAGTCATTATGCTGACTGAGTCCACAGTGGGACTCCAGAAGTGTCTACAGCCTCGTCTCCGTTGCCTAAACAAAACCCAAAAATATCCGAACAGCAGCACTGGCTTACATCTATCTTTTTTTTATGGGGGGCAAAGAAAAAACGACTTAGAAGTCCTCGTCTAATGTGAACTGCCTTTCAGAGATTCATATCACGCGCTCATTAGTATGAAAAACGTCTGCCGTGACCTTCCTCATCTGGGGGAAATACACCTCGCGTCCCTCCCACACGCACACACACACAAAGACACACACACACATCAGACATATCAAAATCCCTTCATGCGCACAATTAATTAAGTTGCTTGTGTTTAACACTCCTTTCGAAACTCTTTGTTAGCAAAGGTAATTACATGCCGACTAACAAATCACTGATGCAGGGACTCCGTCTTTTCTCCTTCACCTCATGCACATTTCCCTATCTTTCCTACATGTGGCTCCGTTATCACATTTGGTTGGTAATCGTCCAATCCGTCTGAGATCTACAAAGCAGCAGTAATTGTGTTAGAGCCTAATTCCTGGCGTGATGAGGGAAGAGGGGCACTCCTAACACTCATTAGGCATGCAGAGCGCAGCGCCCCATCAAGCGCTTCGCTCCTAACCGCTCATCATTATACATACAATCTCTCTGACATCTCGGAAATGTCTCTTTAAAAGGTCCCTGCAGAAATCGCCCCGTGCCATCCACGGCTTCTCTTCTTTCTCTGTGCCCTTTCGTCCATTTATCACCACCCTTTTTCTCCAGCCAACCCGCTTTCCATCTCTACTTTTTTTATCTCGACTCCATCGTCTCCTCGTCTGCGCTTCTCCCTCAGAGTTTTCTTTCCCAAACGCCGCTTTCTTTCAAGTCCTCTCTTTGTATGCAACTCCGCTTCTTTCTGTCTCTCCTAAAGTTCTTGTTTTATTTTACAGAGAAGCTTTGAGTGAGCGTAAAATACTAGTATATGAAACTGGGGCGATGTTAATCGGTTTGTTTTTTTTGGTCGTTTTGAAGGAGCTTCCCCTTTGTATTAAAAAGCAGCTTCAAAGGAGTGAGCGAATAGGGACAAAAATGGGCTCCAGCTGATTAAGAATGTGTTTATAAGGAAGAGAGCCTGAACAAACATAACATTGCGCAGACTTCTTAAGTGTCCTGGTTTTCTCTCTGTTTGGACTTCACTATTTGGGGCTTGGAGAACTGCTTCCAGCCAGGTGAAGTTAGAGTTCTTACAATCTATTTTTATTCGATTGTGAAGCTCTATTAAACAACCGCATGTAAAAGAGATTGCAGGAATAACTGAAACATACTTCCGTTCCATTTCAGGAGATATACTTTTTTTTTTTTTTTAAAGTAAACAGACCCAACTCAAGCATTTACTGGAAATGGGAAACTGCTGCTTTCCAATACAAGATGAGGAGATACATGTGGAAGGGACCAAAGAAAAGAGAAGCCAACAGACAGGAGTGGTGAGGACAAAGTGGTTAGGAGGGAGCAACTGAATGTGGGTGAGAAAAGAGAAAGAGGGAAATGAGATTGTGGTGGAATGGGGATCTAGAGAAGGAAAAGAGGAAGCGGGAGAAGAAGGAGGAGAAGCGAGGGGTCTGGTTCTGTACAATGGGCCGAGACACGAAGGCTTCTCGACACTCGTTTCCACACATTCCCTTCAATTTCGACTCTCTAATGGAAGTAGCCATTCGCGGCACCCCCACACACAGTGCACAAAGGACGCACACGCACACACACAATAGCAGCTGCTTCTGAACATGTGCCAGCTATACACACACACACAGAGACACGCACACACAAACTGAAGCATATTCGTTGAAGGAGGAGGCGCCGGAACACACAGTGAGGCTCCTGTTGGCAGGCTCAACCCACACGCTGTCATATTTTATCCCCCCGATCAGCAGACAGTCGATACAGAAATATGCAAACGTCCAGTATCACAACCTGACTTGTGCCTGTGTTTCCCTCTGCTGAGATAAAGGAGGGGGGGGGCGGAATATTGAGTGTATGTAACACATGCAGAGCTCCTTGTGTGTGTGTGTGTGTGTATGTGTGTGTGCGCAGCATGCATCACAGTGCCTGTCTTGGGCTTCCAGCCTCATGGTTTGTGTGGGTGCATAAATGTGGAGGTCTTTAAATCATGGAAGCTGCTACTTCTGTCTCCATTTGTCAAAGCATGCTCGCTTCTTCCAATATGGTTGTCAGCGTGCGCCGTCAATCACAGGGAGGCTGTGTGTGTATGTGTGTGCGTGTATGCGTGTGTGGATGTGCAGCTTGAGATGAGGTCACCGATAAAGGTTGGCCCTTTGGAGGCCCATCGCTCTCTCCTACCTACAGGCGAAGCATAAATTGCTCCCCCGGCCACAGCAACAGAAATTGATGTATGTACAGCAGCTCCGCTTCCAAAGCTGGAATGGAGGCTTCTCTGCATTGTGAATTTTCTGATGCTAAACACATTGTGGATCCTCGCCGAGTCCAAATCCGCAGGAGACGTAGAAACATAGAACAAAACGAAGCCGAGCTGGTAACCCCCGATCACAAACTGACGGCGAATTGAAATGAAACGTGTAGTTTTTAAAGGGATGTTCATATTCAACCCAAAGCCGCCCGGCACATGACAAACATCCATCTAAAACCTGAATGCAAAGAAAAAAGGATATTTCCTTCCAAAATATGATCAAAACCCAGGTATACAATAAACAGACTAACATGCACTGAGAAGACATAGAGATATTTGTTTTATATGCTGGATTTATGTTTTTTTTAACTTTTCCAAATGATCATCAGTGGAATTCTTTCCACTGCATTATTCTTTTGCAAAGGAAAGTGACCGAAATTTTGAAAAATAGATAGAACTAATAACACCATTCCTGTTGGTAGAAAACATTTAAACAGGGCAAAATACATCTCCATAACTCAACATCATCACTCTGCATTTGCATAGTAGAAAAACAGACTTTACAGTGTCTGAAACCCCTTTAACTCTGATACAGGACAAGATTTCATGTAGACTTACCTGTTTGTGCATCTCAATGTTGAGCCCATAGGACATCTCATAGTACTAGAAAGAGAAAGAAAAGGAATACACTTTAAGAACAGAGACCATGGACAGTTTAAAGACAAACTACCAGTACAAGTGTCACATCCTGCTGACCAGCTGTGATAAATGATGGTGGAGGTTACATGTGCATTCGGTTAGACGGTAAATTTCTTGGCCAAGTTTTCAACATCTGTGCTCCATATGCACCATAAGGCTTGAAATGGAAAAGGAACAAATGCAAAAGACAATACGATCGTCGTCTCTGAATGGTCTGAAGAAGCTCAGCAAACCTCATTATCTCCCAGGGGTTTTCCACTAGTAACTACCAGTACTACACTCAGTTTTTCTGCCCTGATCTGTAAGAAAACAATTTAAAAAACACAAAGAATTAGTCACGGCAAGGCGTATCAGACTGAGTAGGTACTAATGAAAAACCCCCAGTTGGTGTGTGGCTGAGAATCTTGGAGTGGGATTGGGTGGGAGGCAGAAAGTCCAGATTTTGTTAAACTTTTTGAATTGTATTTAATCTCAGACACAAGTAAATACTTGGAACAGTTCTTAGTTTTTTTTAAGACACATTTCTAAATCATGCACTGCCATTATCTTTACACTAATTTTAATTAGCTTAGAAGCAGGTGTCTCATACTACATCAGTCACACTAATATTTATATATTTGTGGGATTTTATGACTCTTACTGCCAATCAAAATGCCAGCTTGTGTTTTCTTTCTTCGCGTCTGTAAGTGGGATAGGTTTTTGAGTTTTTTAAATATCAGCTGCCACCATAAAGTAGCAGAGACAGAAAAGTTTTGTGTATTCATTAGTGTGGAATAAGATCTATTATCTGATTTGTTGCCAACAGTAATTAGCAGTCCTGACAAGTCGGTGTGATCGGTGACAGTTTCTGTAGAGTTTTTTTCCCTTATTTTTTTACAACTGTGCTTTTTTTTTTTCTTTTTACATGTGCTTGTTCTTTGCTCAGGTTGATTTGACAGGGGGGAAAAAAAAACAAAAAAACAATGCATCGACTTAAGAACTTTCTTCTACAAATCCTCAGCTCCAAAAAAACAACTGCTATAATCTTTGGTTTAATGTTAAACCGACCATCTTTTATCTGTATAATCCTAGTTTAACCTTGGCGTGTATGGATCTAGTTAATTAAAAAACAAAACAAAAATGGGGATGAATGGGTTTTATTTTTACCAAACACCTCTGAAATGAGAAGCCAGACCTTGCGACAAACACTTTGAAAGATAACAAGATAAAATTCAGAGAGTAAAAAAAAAACCAATGAAATCAAAGCAAAACCAGGAAGTCTAAACTCATTATGAGACATGTTTAGAGGCTGAGCAACAATAACACTCCAAATTTCGATCCAACAGCGTCCTCCAATAATGACACACATACATGTGCACCTCCTCACACCGAAATAGAAAAAATGATGGGAGAAAAGGAGAGGCGGTTGGAAAAAGAGCCTTTGTTGTGTGTGTTCATTGTAAATAAGAGGGCCACCTTCTAGGCATCAACCCTGTTAATCACCCACTCTGGCTGCAGGGGTCTGGCTCTGTCACTGGAAAACAAACAACACACCGATATCTCAGAGTGTTGATAGAGAGTGTGTGTGTGTGTGTCTTTCTCTCAAACACACACACACATTTATGTCACTTAATCATTATCGCGCACACAAAAATGCACAATATTGTTGTTTTCCGTTCACTCCAACGCTGTCGGTGTCTTGAATGTGAATGCGTGTGCACATACATTAATCACAAACACACACGCTGTGTATTCTTCTCCGTAGCTGCCCACGCGGAAGCTCCCTAAAGTAATTACAGCACTGGGAAATGGAGGTGCTGCCTCTGGCTGGGGGGAGTGGGGCAACCTGATATGCTATTAGAGCAAGAGTGGGGAGGTTGCTGTGGGGATACAAGACTGGGCAGGCTACTGATGGAGTGGAAACGTGTGTGTGTGTGTGTGTGTGTGTGTGTGTGTGTGTGTGTGTGTGTGTG